>PVIA01001456.1:0-278672 GCA_004024845.1 Tonatia bakeri | reverse complement strand
TATATGTTGTTTTTAGTTCTTATCATAGGAACCATCGTACCCCTCCCCTTCCCTTTGTTTCTAACATCTAATCTATCAGCAGGCCCTGTTCATTCTGCCTCTAGTACATGACTTGCCTCCATTCTCTTCTCTTTGTCTTCAAAGCATTGCTCTGATCCAAGGCCTTGGTTCCTCCTGTCCACACAACAGCCCACCCTCCTTTTAGTCTCCCTCCCAGCCCCTACCCTAGGAGACCAGACGCTCCCTGAGAACAGACCTCGCATGTCTGTTCAGCATCTCCCGCCAGTGCCCAGCACAATGCCTGGCTGGTACTGTCTGTTCAGTATTGACTTCTGAATTAGCAAGTGAATGGAAGGAGTAAGTACATGGAGAAATGACAGTCATTTTACACATGGAAATATCGAGGCTTATTAAGTAAGGTGCCTATGATCTCATGATCTCACCACGATGAGATGCCAGCCGTCCGTGGGTCACTCAAGCTTGTGCTGTCTCTGCTGCCCACCTGCCTTGGTAGGAACTCCTTTCATGCTGGAGTCAGATATGCACTCTGTCTTACCTGTGTGCATTTTTGGATGGCCTACGTTGATTGTAAAATCCCTGGGGAAGAGGATGATAGCAAATGTCCTCTTAGGTCCCTGTGCCCTATGATTGCCCTGAATCTGAGTTAGGATACCCAGGTTCCTGAGTAGGATCTGTCAGTATTAGTTGTTCTTCAAACAAGTAATTCCACCACATGGGCTTAGTTTCCTAAATCAATGTATGGGGAATGATAACACACTTACCCGTCACTCAGTGAAGCCGCAGGAGAGCAGAAGGCTTGCCTTGGATGCGGGGTGGCAACGGAGTTGGAGGGAAGCGAGTGGAGGGCAGATGGGCTCCGGGGCAAGACCACTGAGGCTCGCCAGCATAAAGGATGGTGGTTCTCACTTGCACTGCCGGCCAGGATGAAACGTCCCTTCCACCATTCAGTGCCTTTCCCATGTGGCTGTCACCTCTGTTTCAAGGTTTTAGTGCCACACTCCTGTTTTTCCACCAGCAAAGCCTCAAAGTTGCCTTTTGTTTGTCCATTTGTTCTTTTCAGCCAGTGAACCTCCAAGAGCCGCTGCTTCTTCCTGCATGAGACCTCCTCCTCCTTCTCGTTCTAGTTCTTACTCTGCTGCCAACCATCTTGGCCTCTGTCGCCGTGGGATCGGCCTCTCCAAGCCCCAGGACCTCCATGCCTTCCTCTGCCCAGCCAGACAAGGGCTCCCCTGGGCTTGAGGATATTCGAACTTCTCAGCCTGGCCTCCACCTTACCCCCATCCTAGTCTCGTCTGCGGCCTTAGAGCCTCTTTCCTCCTCAGGCCCCTCCACTGCTCCCAGAGCTCACTGATATCGGCTTCGTTGTCCTTGCAGATCTTAAAATCTTCACTCTGGAAGAAGAGACCTAAATGACATTCCACCTAACAAGTCGCTCAGCTCAGGTATCCCTTCTAGAATCATCTGTAATAAAATGCTGTCCTCTGGATGGAAATGGCCTCCACAGGTCCCTCCGCCCAGGACACACCACTTTCTCTTGTGCATTTTGTTTGGTGTTTTGCCCGCTCTTACACCCTCCCCTCCCCTCCAGGCCTGCCCTTCCTCCCAGGCCCCGTTCAGGTCCCACTGCTCCTGCAGCTTCCTCTGGCCACCAGGCCACCGGGATCTGCCTTTCTCCTCTGCTTCCCTGGTGTGCTAGTCAACAGCCTGAGTTGTTTTGTTTTTGTAATTGTGGTAAAATACACATGACATAAACTTTACCATCTTAACATTTTTAAGTGCTCAGTGCACGGCATTAAGTACCTTCACGGTGTGGTGTAGCCATCGCCCCAGCCCCATCCGTCTCTGGCACTTTCTCATCAAATCCAGCTGAAACTCCGTCCAGCTAAACACGAACTCCACTGTTCCCCCCAGGTCCTGGCGACCGCCATTTCGTTTTTTGTCTCTGTGAATTTAACTGCTCTAGGTTATTCACGAAAGAGTCATATAACATTTGTTCTTCTGTGACTGTTCTGTTTCACTGAGCAGAATGTCCTCAAGCTTCATATGCATTGTAGCAAGTGTCAGGATTTCCTTCCTTGTTAATGCTAAATAATATATATGTGTATGTGTGTGTGTGTGTATATATATATACACACACACACATACACATAGTTACATATATATTATACATATATACTTGCATACACACATTTATATTCCATTATGTTGATCCATTCATCTGTGCATTTGGGTTGCTGCTACATTTTGGTTATCACAGATACACAACCCGAGTTTTGCATATGACAGAAGAGTTTAAATCTCGGCTTTGTTAACTTTCTAACTTGGGTAAGACGTCTAAACTCCAGGAGTCTCAGATTTCTTATATGTCCAATGCAATGGTTTTGTGGGCCTGTTAGGGTTTTTACGGGCAATGAGGGAGAGAAGGATGCGAAGTGGCTGGTTGGAGAGCACGCCTGACGCCTGGTAAGGGCTCCGGGCGTGCTCGGAAGCTACTCACAGCCCAGTGCCACCTACCCGAGTCGCTTTGTGGTGTCGGTTCTTCTTCTTTGTCAGCTCTGTCTCCATGACTCTGTTAGGGTCTCAGGGGACCCTAGAACAGGAACTTGAACATCATAAACGGTCACTCACTCGTTGTTGATTGTTTGACTTGGGGATGGTTGTGTGTGTGAGTACATAACCGCATGAGTATGAGTGTGTGTGAGTGTGCGTGGGGGCATCTGTGTTTATGCACATGGGTCTCCCTGGGGAGCACCAGAGTGGTTGTGAGGGTGTGTGTTTGTGGTAGGCTGGCTTGGCATACAAATATTGCCCCTGCTGACAGCATATAAATCTGTGGGCCTGGGGCAGGGGCAGTGCAGGTGAGTGCTTTGTGTCCACGTATTCTGCACTTCCTTGCCCCCACCCCCTAGCGGCTCTCCATGCCTCTCTTAGGAGGGTGGGAGTTTGTGTGGAGCGCGTGAGCGAGCTGGGAGGTGGGGAGCTGAGCGAGTAGCGGGGTACCCACTGAGCATATGCAATTGCAGATTCTTTGTTCTCTGGAATGATTCCCCTACCCCAGCCCCCACTCCATACGCACCCTAAAGAGTTGTTTCTGTGCCAGCCCAGCCTCCCATTCCCGCAGTCCAACAGAAGGACTGTCCCCACTTGGCTTTTGCACACTCTGGCCTTGTGACAGCACAGTCGCCTTCCTGGCGCCTCCCCCTCCCTGGCCACTTTGCCTTGGCAGGTGTGAAATATTAATTGCCTCACTGGGGACTGGGCTCTTTCTGTCTGTCTTGTCTGACCAGAATATCATTCTCTCCTGCAAATATAATTACTGGGGTGGGGGGGTAGAGGGAAGGGGGCTACAAGGTAGGGAGGGGAAGTGTGTGTGGGAGGGGTGTTGAGTGGGGGCTGTGGCTTCTTTTCTTAATCACCTCTCGCCTGTCTGTTAATTAGGAGCTGAGCTTTGCTACATGCTGAGATATTTTGGTTAATTATGAAAGAGAAAAGGACAAATTTGTCACATCTTTTGTTTTTGTTCCGCCACGTCTTGTGGTGACAGCGGTTCGAAAGCTGATGGACTGCTCAGGAGGCAGCACCAGCTGCTCATGCACACCCCTCCTTGTGAGGTGGGGAGGAGTCTGCAGGACCAGGGGCAAGCGGGGTGACAGAGCAGGTGTGGGCACAGGGCCTGTCTGGACTGGGTCCATGGAGGTCACATGGAGACAGTCACATCCTTAAATGTGAATGCGAAGTGGATGCCAGGGAGGAGCCCAGACCCCCTAGAAAGAAGGGGAGGGGGGCACTCCCTTGCTATCCAGTCTGGGTTGTGGGCCTTTAGCTAATATCTAACGGATCAAGGCTGAACTCGTTGTTAGCAATCAGAGTGGACAGGTGGTATGAGGGGCCTCCTAAGGTCTTGAGGAAGTGGGGGACGTGTTCGTGCTGGCGAGTGGGGGTGAGCATAATACAGTTTCACATGCTATGAGCTTGTCACAGAATAGACCACCCAGGGGCTGTGGCAGGACATGCCAGTTCTCTCTGCCACTGCTCATGGGGCCAAGGTCTCTTTCGGATCTCAGCGGTAGTCATTCCCTTAGTCCCAGAGAGGAGCCTCAGCTCTGCGGCTCACTGAGCTTCTACCATGAGATGGTTAACGTTATGTGCCAATTCTGCTAGGCTCTGGTGCCCAGGTGTTTGCTCAAACACCCGTCTAGATGTTGCTGCAAATACATTTTTAGATATGACTAATATTTATAGCCAGAAGACTTGGAGAGAAGCAGATTGCCCTCCGTTATGTGGGTGAGCCTCGTGCAATCTGCTGAAGGTCTTAAGAGTAAAGACTGAAGTTTCCTGAATGAGCAGAAATTCTGCCTCAAGGCTGCAGCATAAAATTTTCCCCAGAGTTTTTCACCTTCTAGCTGCCCTGAAGATTTCCATCCCGAGACTGCATCAACTTCCACCTTACTTTTCAACTTTGCCGGGCTGCCCTACTCCAAAATTACATGACCCAGTTCTTTAAAATAAATCTATCTACAGAGGTAAGGAAATATAGATATAGATGGATAGATATTTGTTACTGGCTCTGTGTCTCTGGGGACTAACACATACCATTTCAGTCCTTAGCTGCAGCCTGGCCTTCGCCGTGCCAGCTTCCCTGTGCCTCTCCTTTGTTAGTCTGTGAGGGCAGAAGTTAAACCGGCTCCCATAACATCGCCCGGCTCCAGCATATGGTCTGACCGTAATAGGCCTTAATATGCATGTGTTGCTATTGAATGAGTTATTTGGGAAACAAGGAAGACCTGCATCCCTGAAACCAACTGAATAACCATCCAAGGCAGCACAGGCAGTTCCTGACTTACAAATGGGTTGAGTTCCAAAAATTCATTTCAGTTAGTTGTCTGAAGCTTTTTCCCATAACAACAAGGATATCAGTGCTGGCAAGTCTCCCGGGCTGGCTGCCAAAAACCTATTTAACCCCCAGTATAGATTAAGTACTGTGCATTTGCCATGAAAAATGGTAGAAAACAATACTCTTGCAAGGCTAGTAATTAAAAGAGAAATGTGATAGTATTGAATAAAAATAGTTTTTTTAAATTTTGAATGTTAGGGTTTGAAGATCATGAATGAATAGGTAGAGAAGACTTATGGAAACTCTGAATGCAATTTCTGAACCTTTTTAAGTGTTTTAGAAGTCAACGAGACCAAGTCCTTAGTTGATCTAATATCTGTGCAAACCTCAAGGTTTTTCCTCCCCCCTCATTATAAGGCATTTAAAAATTTTTTTAATAATGAGGCCAGCTCTTATTGGCCTCAATTAAGGACATTAGTTTGTTCACAAATGTAACAAAATGGGAGAAAAGGAATCCTCCAGGGTTTAGGCAAGAGTTAGAGAGAGAGGGGAAACCAGCACAGAGCCGATAACGGTGTATGGCTGTGTGGGAATGTGAGTGCCAGAGGTGAAATCCACGGACCAGTAGGTGTGATACGCTAGAAAGAAGGCACGATGGAGTAGACGGACGCCCAGGCTCCGGTGGGCACAGGCAAAGTGGAGAGCTGCCGTGTCAGCAGTTCCCCACGCCAGTCACCAGGAGGCGCTGTTGTCCTGTTCTGAACGAGAATGGGGGTGGGCAGCCTTCGTGGAGTTGAGGGGAAGGGGGCGAGTATCATGGGCGTTTCCAACTTAGGAATTACTCCTGCAAACCCCCTCTCCTGTTAGATCCAAACAGTGTGATGAGAACTACAAACACCCTGAGTCGAAGGAAGGCGTGTGGACAGAGAGTGAACCACAGACAAGGTGAACCTGGGATCAGCCTGTGAAGGCCAGGATAGCGGACCAGCAGGAAGGCGGAGGACAGGCTTCAGGGCCGAAAGGGCCAGTGTGAGCAAAGTTACTGCGGCAAGAGGAGCCCGGTCTGTTCAGGGAAGGGAAATAACTCCCAGATATCGCTTTTGTAAAATAAAGCCATGTAAATGGAATGTTAGGATGGAGGGTGTTTTTTCAAGGTTTGGAAGGGAGCATGACAGTGAGTTCTGTAAAAAAAAAAAAAGTAAATGAAAGCTTTTTATTTTGAAACCATTTCAGATTTACAGAAAAGTTGCAAAGAGGGTCCAGTGTTCCACGTGCCCGCATCCAGCTTCCCCTAATGTTAACATCTTGCAAAATCATGGTCATTTACTACAATGATGAAATTAACATCGGTACAATGCTAGTAAGTAAACTATACACTTTATTCTAATTTCACCAGTGTCCCAAGTAATGCTTATTTTTCTGTTCCAGGATCCCTTTCATGATACACGTCACATTTAGTCATCCTTTATCCCCTCTAATTTGTGACACTTTCTCAGCCTTCCCTTATTTTTCATGATCTTCACAGTTCTCAGTGTTTTTGTCAGGTATTTTGTAGATTGTCCCTCGATTTGGGCTTGGCTGATGTGTTCTCACAATCTGAGTGAGGTTATGGGTTTTTAGGAAGAATAGCACAGAGGTGAAGTGCCCTCACTGAATTATCTCAGCAGGCACGTCATCTCAACATGACTTATTACCGGGCAAGTGAGCATTTCAAGGTGCTCTCCAAGGGTGGATTCAGCCTAATTTTCCTGAACAATCTAGCATGCCAGCCTTTAAGTCCCTTATTATCCAGACGAACTAGAAAAGGCTTCGTGCTTTGAAAAAAGTTTACTTATCTGGATTCTTTATTAAAAAGCCTCTGCTTTCCCCTTCCAATATGCAGTTTGTTAGATGTGAGTCACGAAGTCCTGCCCACACTCAAGGGGGTGGAAATTAAGCTCCGCCTTCTGAAGGAAAGCGTAGCAAACCTTTAATGGAGGTGCTAAAGCCACCAAGCATTGACACATATTTGCGTGGAAATGCTCTGGAGCTATGCAAATATCCCATTTTGATGAGCTCATTTTTGGATAATTTGATTTTGCTGTGACTGTAGGACAGAGGACACAGTGAGGAGGAAGATAGAAACATGGGACAATTCTGCAGTTCCACAGTTCCTGAGACTTCTGATAGTCAAAGAAGTTCATTCTTTTCCTGTGCTCAGTTACCCAGTGACATTTGTTCCTGGTAAAGAATTCTTGACCATCTTTCACAGGGGAGGGTTCAGGAAGTCTTGTGCCCTGGCTCTCCCTGCATGGCCCTGGGTTGGACAGAAATGGGGGAGATGCTTCTTCGATGGCCTTCTGAGTGGTGACAGAAGCTTGCTCCCGGTGCACTCAGGTGTTGGCAGCCTCCCATTTAGGGCTGCAACCTGATGCAGCCCAGATGCTGAACCACCGATTGTGGTCTGCTCCTGATCAACCTCCCACCCCAGCTCCTCCTCAGATTCAGTGGATCGGTGAACAGCTGCGGCTCACTTTAGCTCTGCCGGTGTGCAAGTAGCAGCAATGCCCCATTACAGGAGTTCATGTCCTAGTGCCGGGGCCCTGAGGCTGTGCCCTCCTATGTTTTCTTCCACATCTCTGCTTTAAAGACAGGTGCCTGCATTAGGGAGTTAGCTGGGTTTTGCATCAGCTGCAGGGTGTCCCACAGACCAGTTAGGACTTCCTTCCTCCTTCACTCAGTCATCTCTGTCACGATCTAGCTTTTGAGAGACAGACAGACTGACTCAAAGGGCATTATCCTAAAATATCTTAGGATTAACCACGCCTGGCTCTGATGTCTTGGTTTCAATCACTTGTTGCTTTAGATGGTGGTTCTCACTCCATACGTGTGCACGTGTGTGTGCACACACCCACATTAAATGGACTGTGCATTGTCTCTCAGCACCTTCAGCCTGGCTTTGATTTATTTGACTCTATCTATCCGTTACCTGGCTCCAACTCACCTCTTCCAGAAAGCCTTCCTGGATTAACATTACATCAACCCAATATTAAGGCAGCTAATTTAACCGCAGTTCTATGTTGTCTGTACTACTGAGCAGTTTCAAATGTAAGCAAACATTCAGATGCCTCTTCTAGATTGTAAGCTCCTTGAGGGTGTCTTACCTCCCTAAGCCTGTATTATTGACAGATGGACTAATGAATAAAAACTCAAGGTATTTGATCTTATATGCCCCCCCCCCCCACTGACTTGTAACTCAATCTGTCCTCTGGAATAGTTGAAGGTCTGGAATCTGGGGTTATCCTGTCCAGTCTCCTGCCTGTGCGTGTGGGTGCAGAGGTGAGGTGGGAGGGAAAAGCATCTCTTATTCTAACCCCAGGGCCAGGCCTCTGTACTGTAGCTTCTCCATTTCCCCAAAGAAACGAGCAGTCAGATGAATTACCCTTCCTGTGAGAGGTTCAAAGAATGCCCCCTATGTGAAGGCAACACCACCCTCGTCCCTGTAGAGAAAGGGTCAGGTACCTAGAGCAGTGAGGCTATGGGCAGACACTGCCCATCAGTCAAAAGGAGAAGCCCACTGCTTCTGCTCAGGTCCTTTGTTTTCCTTGCCTCATTATTTGCATTCAGTAAGGAGGTGACACATTCTAGAACATAACCTCCTTTTCTTATTCCAGGAATCTAATTGTTATTTCTGTGTTTGTGAAAGATAAAGGATTAGCAAGAATGCTTTGCATCAAGGCACTCATTTGTAAATGCTTTATAATTATTTATGAAATTATCCCGCATTTTATAGCATGGGTGATAATAACTTAAATTGATGTATTAAACATGCACAATCATTATTTTAACAATATTAAATGCACCTCTGTAGAATAATCATTTCATAAATACGAAGGACGCATTCGGAAGTGGCACTGTAATTTAAGACGTTGCAGGATTCATGACACCCAAATCCACGACCCTTTCTCTTGAAGACAGATGGAGTTTCTTATCTGGCTGCAGTGTTCCTCTTTCTTGAAGGGAAAATGAATTCTTAAATTAAAAAAAACACATTATTGAGGTAATTTTGGCAATGTGATGAAGCAATGGGAGAGGAGATAAGAAGCAGAATTTCCAGGGATCAGAACAAATTGGACAAACCTTATCTTTCCTTGTCTTCATCTTCCTCATGGCCAGGATACTGAGAGTCAGCCAGTTTGGGGGTATCCTGCAGGGCTCTGGGAGAGGAGCTCAGAACTGACAGATGGTGAGACCATTAAATTATTCCCCTCTAATGCCAGGGCTTTGGGAGCTGTTTTGAGCAACGGAAACCCCAAAATAGAAGATCCATTTTGCAGAGTGATAAGTCTCTACAATGAGGGGGAGAATCCAGGAGACTTGTGAAAATAAGGGTGGGAGAAAGAGGAGTGAGAAAAAAACATAAATCCCCAGCTATAATTTGTGTGAAGCTACTTGGTTTCGTTCCTTTTTTAGACAGGTTGGTGGATCCAAGGCCGATACACCAGTCTCCCTGGCAGGTCAGCTGAAGTCTTCTGCTGGTGGTGCCCTCTGCTGGTCACTGTCAGAATTTCAACATCAAGCATTCAAGAATGTTAATCTCCACCAGGAATGAAGTGCTTTCCAGGGTCTAGGCCCTGTGCTAAGTGTTTTATAAACATTATTTTAAATTCATTGGATGAGAAAACTGAGCCTCACGGAGTTTTAAGTGCAAGTCCAACCCCTTAACCACTGGACTATACTGAGTCAAAGACTAGGGAACTGACCTTGGGTGGCCCCCTGGCCTATTCCGGGCCTGTGAATGAATGCAAATCTAGCCTGCAGTTAAAGGCTATACTCCAGAGTCCTGGTAATCCCATTTGGAAATGCATCTTAGTCTCCAAATTAAAGCCAGCAGTATCTCAAGCACATCTCCTTCAGGGTAGAATGGATCTTTGAAATTTACACTATTTGTTCTAAGATCTAGTGGTGGCCCCAGTTATGCTGGAAGTTATGCTGATTCTCCTTCACTGTCACACCTTGTACCCAACCCCTGTCAGGAAAATCTGTCAACTTTACCTGCAAAATATGTCCAGAATCCAGCTTCTTTGTACACCTCCACTATTACCATTGTGGTTAAGGCCCTGCCATTGGACTTTTGTGATATCGTTCCAGCCCCCTCATTGGCCGCCCTGCTTCAACATCCTCCTTTTGTCCCTGCACCATCCATTCCAAGTACAGTAATCAGAGAGAGTCTACTGGAACATAAATCGAATCGTGTCCCTTCTTCCGTCTCACTCTAGGAAAAGGCCAAGTGGTCTACAGTGATCTACAGAACCATGTAAAGTTTGACCTCCCTGCCCACATCTGTCTCTTCTCTCTCCTTTCCTTGCTATTTGCTCACTCTGCTCCACCTGCATGGAATCCTTTTGAATATGCAAGTCAGGCTCTGCCTCTGAGCCTTTGCACTGGCTGATCCCGCTGTCTGGAATGCCTTTTCCCCAGATATCCTCATAACATTCTCCCTTATCTTCTTTAAAGTTCTCAAACGCCACCTTCTCAGTGAAGCCTACCATGACCACCCTATTTAAAATCACAGCTTCCTCATTATCAATCTTCCTTCCCTGTTTTATTTTTCTTCACAGCACTCATCATTTCCTGGCACATTATACAACATTCTTATTTAGTGTATTTATTCTTTGTCTCCCTGACTAGAATGTAAGCCCCCTGAGCGCACGTTTTTGTCTACTTTGCACGCCGGCGGTTTTCTGGGAGCCTGGAAAAGTGCCTGGCACAGTGTAAGTACTTAACAAATGCCCGTTAAATGCACAGTGCTGCTCCCTTGTCCCCAGTTGGTAGCAGGCAGGATGATCACCCATTCTGGTTTGCTCAGTACTGACCTGGGTTTAGCACTGACAGTCCAGCATCTTGGGATCCCCGAGTTCCCCTGCCCTGTTCCTGGCGAACTCGGACTGCTGGTCGCCTGAGTGACAGCCTGGAAAAGCCTCAGGAAGGCTCAGCATCCTCAGGAGCTGGTTCAGAGTCTGGAGGAGGCACCTGTCTTCCCCCACATCGTTGGGAGAATGCCTCCATCCCAGGTAAAGCCTCTTGAGTTATTGAAATTGCAGCTTATTATGAAGAAGAAAGTGAGTTTCTATTTCCCTGTAAGTGGCACAGGAGCAGAAAAATGATCATGTAATGATGGTCCAGTGGAACAATTATTTTCCTGAGATGGGGCAGCACCAAGTATCACTGACTACTCTCTGTCTGCCTACCCACCGCTCCACCCGCCACCCCAGTCTGGCTGAGTTCAGTGGCCAGTAAATCATCCCCGGGTGTCCCTGCCCTGTGGCTGCCGCCTCTGCGGTGACTCACTGGCTGGCCTGGTCTGGTCCTCACCTGCCTGACTGAGTGCTATTTCTCATAGCTGTGCTTTAGGGCAATTAACCCAGGGGAGAGCCAGGGGTGAAAGGAGACTGAGGCGAAGAGAGAGGGCAACTTGAAGGTTCAGGGTGTGATCTTGGGTCAGGATGGAGGTCCGTGATGGGTTATGGTGGAGAAATGGAGAGAGGAGCAGGAATCAGGAAGAGATTTAAAAGCAGTCTTATCAAGGTTGTTTGGGCACAAAGGCAAAGGGTAAAGTTCAATTAGCAGGTAAGTTTGGGTCTGAAAGAACAGAAAGCCCAAGGTAGGGTTTGTCTGTGCTGCCAGCTGAGGGGTATACATGGAGACCTCTCTCTTAAAAAAAAAAAAAAATCTCAGTATTTATTCAGGTTGTTTGGTCTCCGAGTCTGCCTACATTAGTCTCCTTGGGCTCCCGTAACAAAGTACCACAGTCTGAGTGGCTTAAACAACGGAAATTTACTTCTCATAGCTCCAGGGGCTGGAAGTCCAAGAGCAAGGTGCTGGCTGATGTGGTTTCTAGTGGGAGTTCTCTTCCTGGCTTCCAGACAGTGTTCTTGCTGTGTCCTCAGGGAGCGGGGAGAGAGAGAGAGAGAGAGAGAGAGAGGGAGAGAGAGAAACGCACTTTCTCCTTCAGGTGCATATGCCCACACATGCCCCTGCACTCTGATGTCTCTCTCTCTTCCGATAACAGCACCAGCCCCAGCAGAGTGGGGGCTCACCTTTATGGCCTCATTTAACCTTTATGTCTCCCCACAGGCCCTGGGGGTTACAGCTTCAACAAATGAATTGGAGGGTGGCGCACACTCAGTGCATAAGATTGCCTCATAAGACTCGGTGCTTCCTCTTGGCCCCTGGGATGGCCCATCTCTTTCTCAGGCCCCATCCCAGTCCTCACCCCAGACTTCAGAATCAAGGACTGCAGGTGTTTTCACAACTTCTCCAGGCACTTTTTAAAAAAGGATTTTATTTATTTATGTTTAGAGAGGGGAAGGGAGAGAGAAAGAGAGGGAGAAAAACATCAATGTGTGGTTGCCTCTTGCATGCCCCCTACTGGGGACCTGGCCAGCAACCCAGACACGTGCCCTAGACTGGGACTCAAACCAGTGACACTTGGGTTTGCAGGCCAGCACTCAGCCCACTGAACCACACCAGCCAGGGCTCTCCAGGCACTTTTGATGCAGAGTGTAGTTTGAGAACAAGTACTCTGAACACAAGAGTGCCTCCCCTGAGAACTACGGTTTTGAGCTTCTCAAGCTGTCGAGTCAGACTCACCTGTGCTTGGAAAAACACAGACAGTCTTTCCCCGCCTGCAGAGTTTTGGACACAGGGTCCAAGGTGTGTCTGGAGAGTCGGCATATCCCAGCAATTTCCAGGTGATGCTGCTGCAGCCGGTCCTGGACCACTGTTTGCTATGTGCTCCTCTGGGCACTCTCTCAGAAAGCTGCTCTTCTGGCCATGGTAGGACCTTCACTTTGGACCCCAGTTCCAAAGTGTTCTCTGTCTCCTTCACTCCAGATGTGGCTCAGCCTGGCTTCCCGAGGTGACACTGCCTGGGGCTGTTGCTCAGCCCCCCATTGGCAGTTGGGTACCTGCCACTCCCTGGCCAGAGCTCTACCGCAGCACCTGCTCCCTCTCAATTCGGGCTCAAACTGCAGGTGGGGAAGAGGTCCAGTAATGAGTGCCACAGCTGGTTCTCTGTCCCTGGCCAGGCCTCTGACACCCAGCCTTTGCTCTCAGGCATTCCCTAGCACCACGTCTCATGCATTAATAAATCCTTATTTTAATTTCTGCTGTTGACTCTGGATGCTATAGCCAGGGCCCTCCTTCTAAGATCAGACTTTATTGATATCTTCCTCCTGCCTCCCCGATTTTCTGAATGTGGCAGGCTGGGAGTGATTCCTAGCCACTGAGCTGTCTGTATTCAACTTCCATCTTCATTGTGTCCTGAGGGCCCAAGCCGCCCTTGCTGTCCTTCCTTCCACATGCCTCCCCCAACCCCAGGCCCAGTCCTCAAGGGACTGGACCACCCTAGTGGCCAGCAGTCCTGGCCCCAAGTCCTCCCTCCATTAGCTCACACAGCTGCATTCTTTCCTCTAAACTGGGTCCTGGGATATCATAGGGCCCAGGTTTTTCCTGGGGCGCTTGGAGATGTAGCCTTGCTCAACTCCATGTTTCTGTGGCTATGGCACAGGGTGGGCTGAACCTCTGGCTGGGCTCCCAAGTCCTTAGGATTGGGGACAGGTGGTTGGATTTTATTGCATTGTTATCAATTATAGGGGTCCTTCAGCAATTGCTGGCTGGGAATGAGAAGCATGAGGAAGCCTGTGGTTTTTGTCCTAATTTGTTTGGTTTGGGGCTGGACCCCAAGCTCGGGAACCACAGTAATTAGCCCAGCTGCAGAATTGGGCACTCGTAGCACATGGCTGTCATTGCTCCAAGGGGTTGGGCCAGCACCAGATCCATTGGCTCTGACATGAGCTTTTGTCAGCTGAGGGGTTGGGGATGTGATTGTAGCAGCAGATGTGGAGGGACAGGGCTCTGAGCTCCCAGCCTCTCCTCCCATGCCCCCTCTCATCCAGTTTGGTCTGTGGAGCAGCCCCCATTGGCTGACTCTGGGTGGGGGTTAGGAAGGGAGGGGTCCCTGGGATCAGGGGGGCAGAGAAGGGATGGCATGACCTCTGAGTGTCTTGGAGGCTCCTTGGACAGAGAGGCTGGGTCTGGAGCTCACCAAGCAGGAACAACAGAGAGCAGGGGGCCATGTGGTGGTGGAGCTGTGCCCGGGCCCAGAGCTCTGGGGACTGCATGTGCCATTGGCCAAGCCAATCAGAAAATTAAAAAGTAGCTCTGAGTGGAAGAACGGAAAGCAAGAGTCAGAGAAATGGGGGACACTGGGCCTACTGAGAGGGGCTCCATGTCATCCACAGATGGCATGAGACTGGGGGCATGGTGCCATGTGGAACTCAGCATGTTGATCTGAAGCACATTTGAGGCCTGTGACTGGAGCCGCAAGCTGTGGGAGACGTGTGCGTGGTACACATCCCACAGCCTCCACTGGGGCTCCAGGGCCACCCTGGCTTCCCTCCTGTCCCTCTTAAGTCCTACTTGAGATGCCCCATCTTCGGCTCACTAGTGTGAACAGTGAGAGCCTTCAGGATCTTGACTTCTATGTGCTGTAGGATGTCCAGAATCTGACATTTTGCTGACTTTAGTTCTTTGCTTCTAATTGTGGAAGGAAATAATCACAGGGATGTTTTAGGATAGACATCGGGAAAAAACTCTTACACATAAAAACAGGTGAGGAGCAGAAAATAATGCTGATTTTTTGTCTCAACTGTCTAGACAGACACATGGGTGTCTGAAGGTGACCTCTCTGGAGGCTGCGGAGGTGACCACAGACCAGAAACCCCAAGGGTTCTCTCACAGCATAAGGCCTGATGCGCACCTGGGAGCAGAAGGATGCCATTTCCTTCTGCATCGTCTCCTTGCAGTGGGCCCAGGAGATCAGCCCTCTTAGTGCCACAAGGGAGCACAGTACCACTGAGAGATAAGGAAGGTGAGAAGGGACGTTGGGCCTCTGCTTGTTTTAGGCTAATGACCCTCAGCCTCTCCCATGTAGAGTTTCGTGGGACACACTTTCTTCTGCTTCCTGCCAGCAAGACTAGAGAAGGTGCTCCATTCCAAACCATGGCTAACGGCAGCCGTTGGCTTTTCCTCTTGACCTTGCCATTCCAAAAGGGTCTTCTGACTGGACAGAGGAAGAAGCAGGAAAAGGGCAAAAACACCCGGATCCTGAGAGATGGCTAATGCAGTGAGAGACCAGGAGGGTTGAACACGACCCTGCTGGGCTGTGGCTGAGGTTTTGGGTGGGAAGAACTGGAGGAGCATCCCCCTCAAGCTGGGCTCCCTGTGGATGAGCGGAAAGCCAGAGGACTGTGCTGGTAGGGAGACCTCAGCACCTTTGGACTCTGATGACCTGATATCTCTGTGGTGAGCCTCATTGCACTGGCTCTGTTTCTGTTCCCCCATCTATAGGGAATGCTAATTGAACGGCAGCAATGTCTCTTTTGTTCACTGTTGTATCCTTAGGGCCTAGAACCTCGTAGGGACTCAGTGAAGTGGATACATGAATTTACCCATGAGGGAGCTACAGGTGATGGGCCCAGTGCTGGGCATGGTGGCTTCCTACCATTTTTACTGTGGGCTCTTCCATCTGGTTTCTTTCTCTTCTAGGATCCCCTCCTTTCTTCATATTCTACTGCTGTCATTTTTTCTTTTTTCGTGTTCTCTATTTAATCTCCATGATATGGCGTGGTCCCTGGTTGTGCTTAACCACACAGGCCATGCATTTATAGCATGCACTCTGCATGGGACTTCTCCAAAGGCCCAATCCCAGTGTGAAAACTTGCAGAAACAGTCCCACTGTGCACTCCTCTCTGGGACCTTTCCAGGATGCCACCTGCCTCTCCCTAAGACAATCTGAAAGGGCCAAGCCAGCCCTTACTCAGGTAGGCTGAGCAGGCCCAGAATGCAACTTGATTGTACCACTCTGGCCACACACATCATACCCCATGTTCTCTTCAACCTGATGACGTTTGCCTTTTTTTTTTTTATAGGAGTAGAAGCTTCTCTCACACCTCCATGAGATATAAACTTTATTTTCCCGATGTGACTGACCAGATATTGGTGTTCTGCTCCCAGAAGATTTTTCAGTTGAAGTAGCATTGTACAAAAGTACTGACAATTAGAGGTTATACGGAGACTGATTTGTAGCACAAAAAATAATTGTAGAGGAATTTTTGACAAGGAAGGATCAATAGGATGGGGAGACAAATGTAGGATGCCATCAGTGATTTGGTCAAAAGGTCAACTTCTAGAGAATATCCAAAAATCAGTATATAGTTACCCTACCTACCTATAACTTCTATCTCAACATCTGTAGCCATGGAAAATAATTATGAAGGTGGATAATTAAGAAGCCAGAAATTCTGCAAGATTCTTATCCATCAGAAAAGTTTATTCCACACACAAGTGTTGAGCCTGTAATGCCCCTTTAAATGAACCTGACTTGCCCACACCTGTAGTCCCACCTCTAGACCTCAAAAAGCAACCTCAGTGTGGTAGGTACCCTTTTAGATGCTCCCCAGTGATGCTGGTGTCTTGGTGCTCACCTACTTATGTAATCCCTTCCCCTTCAAAGTGGCCTGGATGTACTGATTTGCTTCTCATGAATAAAATATGATGGAAGTAATGACATGTCATTTTGAAGGTTAGGTTATAAAATACTGCGGCTTCCATCTTGGGAGTTCGCTCTCTCTCAGTTTCTCACATTCTGTTTTCTGTCTCTCTTTCTTCCTTTCTCCAGCCACAGCTACCCTGTTGCAAGAACATTTAGGCAGCCTGTGGAGAGGCCTGTGAGGTGAGAAATTGAGGCCTGCCAGCAACCACATCAGTGAGCTTAGAAACAAACCCTTCATCCTGCCCTATCCCCCAGTCAAACCTTTAAGAGGAGGCTACACCTCTTTGATCTCCAGCTTGACTTCTGCCTCAGGAAAGATTTTGAACCAGAAGTACTCAGCTAAGGCATGCTCAGATTCTAGATTTGCAGAAACGGTGTGATAGAAAATGCTTGTTTTTTTCTGCCATTAAACTTTGAGGTGATTTGTTGCATAGCAACAGATAACTAATATACCCAGGTATCACCAGTTCTTGATCTCTGACATTCCTTCAGACTCCCTCTGTTTACCACTGTCCCTACTGACCATTCTTCAGCTCCCTGACTATTCCCCCAGCCCTCCTCACCTCTTATTTTGACACCGTATCTTTAGCTCCTTATCTAGCTGCTTGGGCTGATGGTCATATCTTGGATCTTGTCAGGTGGCTGTGACTTTGGTATCTCCACGGACACAATGTTGGGGTCTGCCTTCTGACTTCACACTTCACAATCTTGTGTAAGAAACAAGCCCCTGAACTCTACCCTGGCCAGCCCTGCCTCTCACCTGCTCCAGGTTTGAGTCTGGAGCAGGATTAGAAAAGCCAGTGACTTAGTGGAGCAGGAAAGCCTAACCAGAAACTCTGGAAAGATTTTTAGTGAAAGCGGAAACAACCTCCTTATCATGAGAAACTCCTTTGCATTGTAGCTGTTCACCCCATTCTCTGAGTGTTCCTATCAGTCTGGACTTTCCTGCATTTGTTAGCTGATGGATGGCAAGTGGCTGGCTCATTACTTTGTAAAAACAAGATGTTGTTTTTGGATATTTTTCTTCCCTCCTTCTCTCTCCCACCCTGCCTCACTTAAAAGCTTTCATTCTTTAAGTCTAGTCAGTATTTCATTCATTATTATTATTGTTTTTGGAATTTAGACATTGAACTGATCGGGTCTGGGTTCTGTCACAGGGCTCTAGTGACTTATAGCAAATAATATCTGAGACTGAGAGTGTATATGGCTACTTTTTCTCAGTCATCCTGGTCTCATAACAGTTCAGGCCTTGGAGTGAATCAGAGGCCAACCCAAGGTTAGGCATAGAACTGGACTTCAAATCATTCTTACTGGATTGCCAGCAAATGCTGATGACTCAAGTTAAAGTCAATGTTCCTAGGTGGGTTGGGGGGGCATCTAGCCTAGGTTAGGAATTGGACATGACATTCCTCATATCTGTCACCAGGAAAATGATGCATGAATAGTTGGAAATGCTTGGTAACAGGTGATGACTGCCTTGCCTATAGGAGGGGCATGGTAAATGTTTGCTGAAGTGATAAACAAAGGTGAAGGCCCACTGAGGACTTGTGTGGCCACTCCACCTGCTCCCCCTGGGTGATTTCATCTATACTGGGTACAGTGTAGATGGCAGACCCCAACATAATTCCCAAAGCATCATCTCCAGGACATTATTTCTCTTGAGCTCCAGGCCCCTGTATCCAGCAGCTCACTAGACAACTGCCCGCCAGTGTCCTTCAAGACATGAAAGCTCCTCATGTCCAAAACTGAACTTCCTCTCTTCCCCCAAAGTTTCTTCTCATCCTGTCTTTCCCATCTTCCAGAATCTCTTCACTTTGCTCAAGACAGAGAACTGGGGGTCAGATATGGCTCCTCCTTCTCCCTCACACTGTCGTTGTGGTCAGTCACTGAGTCTGGTTCATTCTACCTCTTGCACATCTCTTGAGTGGGGCCATGTCTCTCTATTTCCACTGTTACCCTCGTGTTTCTCCTCTCTGGCCCTTTGCTTTCTGGGTGACCTATGGCCAGTTTCTCTCCACATTCCTGCCAGGGAGATGAGCACAAGATACAATTTTGTTTAATCATTTCCTGTTTAAAATCATTCAAACACTTTTTATCACCCTTGGGTAACCTGCCCAAGCTGTGAGCAAAGGCAGCCAGGCCCTACCTGAACTGATCTGGCCCTGCTTCCTTCTCTGGCCTTATCAATTTTTCATAGCACACCTTGAAAGTTAGGTTTCAGGCACAGCGGATACCTTTCAGCCACTCTCTGATGCCTTTGTACACAAGACTTCCTTAGGAAATTGCCTGGGGAGCCTCTGCCCCATGTCTCACCATGTGACCTGTGTTTCTCCTCTCTGTCTTCCCAAACTCCGCCTAGATTCTACCTCTTCTGAGAAATCTTCCCTGCCACCCAAGTTTGGGTTGGCTGTGTCCTGGTGTGCTCCTATAGCATCCAGTGTTTGCTCTGCCCCTGTAATACTTGCTGGCCTCTTCGAGAGCAGAAACAGTGCCTGGTCCACAGGAGGAGGTCAGTATTGATAAATAAGTCCCTGGTCAACAAAGGAATATACCAAAACTACTGAGGAGAAGTTTTACACCTTCTAGGTACCAATACATAGTGAAGACCTTCACCTGCCCCACCAATCCAACGAAGAATATTAGCTGATACTGCAGTGCAATGAGTGTCAGACTCAGTGTCCTGTGGCTGCAGGTCTGAATCCAAACTGCCTCTTATTAGGAGAAGTTACTGAACTTAGATCTAAGCCTCTGTTTGCTCAGCTGCGAAGCAGGAACCATAACACATACCAGACAGAGTTGGTGTGAGGAGCACGCAAGGCGGCCACTGCTCAGGTGCCCATCTCAGTAAATGGCTGGCTGGGATGGAGCCATCCCTCTGTGGCCATAGAAGCCTGTGCCCAGGGCGATGAACTTGTGCTTTCAAAAGCAGGGTTGACAGAGCAGACTCAGTAAGGGCCCAGGTTGTCGAATATGATAATAATAGTCTCATTTATTAATATAAAGGCCCGCTAATAGAGGCGGCACTTTTAATTAGCCAACAGAGCCACAATATTAATTTTTATCCAGAGTTATTTAAGTCCGAGAGCCTTCCTCCCCTCTTCTGTTAGCACTTAGCTGGAGGGCAATTGAGAACATTTGTAATTGGATTTCTGTGCAGGACTTAATTATAGAGACAATAAAGCCCCTGAAATGCAGCGGGTCCGACCCTGCTAACTATTATTTTTCAGAAACACACTCAGGCCAACGAATGCGCAGGTTTATCTAAATTGCAATTTTAAAACTTCACAGAGCTCTCCTTCCCCCACCCCCAGGCCCAGCTCAGAGGAGTCGGCTGGGAGGACAGATTTGCTGGGAGGAAGGCAGAGGTGGAATCCTTCGTTTCTGCAATCAGGTCTTTTGCTCCATGGGCCACTGAGTGGCTTCCCCAGACCCCTCGGGATCTCAGAAGTGTGTTTTCTTCCCTTGGCCAAATGGCTTATTAATGGAATTGGTTTATTTATATCTCACCCAGAAAATCCCAAAGTGATACGGCAATGGGGAGATATTGAGCCAATTAGTTGTTGGGCTTGTTGTCGTGGGGGGGAATCTAGTTATTAATTTACTGCCCTTCACCAGTGGCAGAATCGATTCAGAGGAAACCAAAAGGAAAAGAAGAGGGAGAGGGAGAAAAAAGCCACACGTTTCAGACCACCTGGGGAAACTCAGAGACAAGACTAAACCTTTTATACCTTCATCAAAGCAGTCTCAACATAGGTGATCAGGGAGTCGAAGGCTCTGTCCAAGGTCAGCCGGGTGCTGTCAGCATTTGCTGACCATCAGCCATGGACCTCACTGTTTGTATCCATTATTGCATTTGGTTTGTACAACCTCTCTGTCAAATGGGCTTATTTCACCCACTTCACAGTTGTTCACTTATGCATTCTTTGTTGAATCTCCTCTGGAGAGACAACAATGGACTAGAGATAGCCTGCCCTCCGGAAGAATACTTTCTGGTTCAGATGGAGAAACTTGCCCATGGTCATCAGCCAGCATTCATACTTGACAAGACTAAAATATCAACCCAGGTAAGTTCTGGCAATGCCAAAGTCTGGCGAACCGCTTTGCTCTCTCCTGGGTGCCAGGTTCTGTGGGTGGCATGGCCCGCTGCAAAGCATACAAGGTGAGGGGCCATCTATCTTCCCAAACGGACAGCGCTAGAGATGGACAAGAGGTCACCAGCCAGTACAGTTTAGTTTAGACCGGGAAGACGAGGGTCTGCTGAGATGAGGTCAGGGGAGAGGACTTTTGCTATCCCGCGAGACTGATTGTGGAGAAGAGGAGCTCAGAAATACAAGTACTTTTCTTAAAAAAAAAATCATCATTATATTTGTAGAAATTTGGGGTATGAGGAGGCGGGAAACAGAATAAGTGAGCAATAAAATAAAATTCACTCATGATCTCACTGCCCTGTCAAGACCACAGTTAACATATTGTGAACAATTTTCCCAAACATTAAAAATGCTTTGTGAGCATAATTTTAAATGATAATATAATACTCCATCTTGTGGATATACTATAATTTATTTAACTTTCCAAACCTTGGTGGGTATCCAAACACGTGGTGGATATTTAATTTGTTTTTACTTATTACATACAAATGGTACAAACATGAACGTTTGTCCTTATTTTTACTTCCTCAAAATTGAAGTGGAATTATTGTAACAAAGAAACTGAATGTTTTAAGGACTTTTGAGGCTATTGCCGTGTTGCATTCTAGAAACATTGTACAAATTTTTGTGGTGCAGGCAGTGTGCGAGTGGGCTCATCACGACACCACACCTGCATCAACAGTCTGCACTGACTTTTACCGGCGTTTGCTGCTTCGATGGGGCCCCAAATGTACTTCAGTCGTGTGTTTTTTCACACATGTTGACTGTTGGTGAGGTTTAATGTTGCCTTGTATGTTTAAAACATGATTCGTATTTGTTCTGCAATAGCCTATTCTTGTTGCTTATACATTTTTGAGGGGTTAGTGAATTTTGTCATGTATAAATACTATTTTATGTATTAAGAACATTAATTTTTGATTTTTTTATTGCAGAGATTTTTCTCAGGTTGATTTTGCTGTTTACTTTTTACTCTCTTTGATTTTTTTTATAGAGATGGTTTGAATTTTTATGCAGCCAAATATATCTATTTCTTTTTTTGTGATTTTCCTAATTCCTTTTATGCTTAGAAATTTTATCTCCACACTGAGATAGAAATAATAATCTATATTTAATCTAACTATTTTATGATTTCACTGTTTACATTTAACTCTTTAATTCATCTAAATTTTATTTTGTTCTATGTTGTGTGATAATCATTTAAATAGGAAATCATTTATCCCAGCATCATGTATTAAACAATGTTTTATTTCCCCTTCTACACATATCACATGCTAACTTTTTTTATTTATATATAGTACGTTATTTGAGTTATTCTGTTCAGTTGGTTCTTCTATTGTAATCACACTGTTATAATTATTGTATCTTTATAGAGTCAGACATTTTTGAATATGAAATGTAGCATTTTATTATCTGGTGGAACAAATCTTCTACAATTACTCAGTGTAAAAAAAATTGGCTATTTCTGCTCATTTTCCAGATGAATTTTAGAACCATGCTGTCTAGCTTCAGGAAAAAAAAAATCTCATTTGAGACTTTGAAAGGGATTAGATTCAACATATATCTTAATTCATGAACCATTTGCATCTTTATACTATGCAGTCTTACCATTCAGGAAAATGACATGTTTTGGCTTTTTCTCCTATTCCTTTGTTTTTGCAGGTTTAACTCTGGTCTGCATGAAATTTTAGTGAATACTAAGAGCTGAGGATCAAAACTGATTCCCTTTCAAACAGCCAATTTTCCCAGGTCCCAGTTTTTATATAACTCACACCTTCCCCGGTGATTTACGGTTTCTGTTATCATTTATTAAATCCTTGTGTATGTGTTAGGGTCTGTTTCCAGGTCATCTAGTCCCCCTGGTCGGCCTATTCTTGTGCTAATACCACACTATTTTAATTGTTGTCTGGTCTTTCCCAGATCTCGTTGGAAACGCCACCCGCTCCAGATGGCTCTTGGAGTCGCTGCCTGCTTTTCCTAAACCAGGATGCCTGTGCTGAACATAGAGCCAGGCCCTTGATCAGAGCCTCTGGTCAGAAGCTTTCCAGGGCTCCAAGGGACTTGGGCTGAGCAGTTGGATGCCAGGTTTTGGTTTTCAGTTGAGCAAACACCAAGGCTGGTGCAGACTAAAGCCTGATCCCTGCCCCCGCCCTTTTCCTTAGTTCAGCACAACCAGAGGCTTGGCCATGGTGGGTTCCAATCTCCAGACTCCCCCAGGGAACCATGCAGGAGAATGAGTGACCTGAACATTCCAGGGAGGTGGTGCAAGATAATAATAATATTGCTCTACTGGAAACCTCATTTCTCAAGGGCCTACTTAGTCAGGCCTGTGCTAAGGCCATTGCATACATTAGACTAATTTTCACCAAGCCCCTGAGCTAACACCTCATTTTACACATTAGAAGACTGGCTCAGAGAGAGTAAGAAACACGTAACATCACTCAGCTATTAAGCAGCAGAGCCTATTTTTCAATCCAGTTGTGTCTAGTTCCATACTCTATGATTCTTACTGCTATATGGTGATTGACCCAGCAGCCCCTCTTCCAAGGACTCTTCTGACTAGGGAGTTTATCATCTGAAGGAAATCTCTGAGGTTCCTTGAGCCTTGGGGAGGTCTCTAACTCTAGCTTTCCTGGCAATATCTCTGGTAATATGAGTTTTATGTGTTTGAAACTGTTCACTTGAGCCAGGGCTCAGTGGTCAACTCACCACCCAGTCCAGTGGGGTCACCCGAGCATCTACGCCATCCTTAGCCGTGGGGAACTCTGTATCTTCCTCTGTCCTTCCCCAGCCTGCTGCTGTCCCTTTTCCCAGCCAGACAGGCAAGTTGGACTTTTTAGCTGGAGCCTGTGTGCCCAGTGAGCGTGGGAAGTAAAGGCTGGGGCATGGGGAGAGAAGGGGGAAGCCCATTGCTCAGAAAAGGAATCTGTGGACCTGGTCACATTCTGTCTGAAACAGTGGCTGAGGTGGCTAGAACTGCCAGAATTTAAAAATAATAAGCATTCATTTATTGAGTCTCTATTAATCAAAGAATACAATCTCAATTTGCCTCTAACTTTGGGTCAGTGAGCAAGCAATGAGCACACTTTTCCACTTACGTAATCAGTGTGCGTCTGTCCCCATGGAGCCGCCTCTTTTCCACAGGGGTCTGTGCCCGTTCATGTATCCATGTGTCGACACGGTTCCCGCGATCAGTTATTCATGGACTGCAGCATTCCATCATGTCAATAATCCATAATTTAAAAAACATATTTCCAATGCTGTCTTGAAGGGGCGATGGCTGATGGGCTGAGGGAGAACGACCTGGTCACGGGAAGATGAAACACATTTACTGTGTGGGGATTTTGATTTTGGGGGGCATGGGTAATGCGGTAGTGCAAATTATGACTCATAAGACCTTCCTTTGATGCAGGTAGAGCCCTGGGCTTGGAATCTAGGCACCTGTGCTCTGACCTTGGCTTTTTCTTTTATTGACTTTGTGTGTTTTTCTAAGATATTTTCTTCCCCTTGTTCTCAGATTTTACTTGTTTTGTTCTGACAGTCATAGAAAACATGAAACCACAGAGATGGAGGGGCATGAGAGATGACTTTACCTAACCCTTTTATTTTACAGATGAGAAAAAATGAGTGCCAGGGTTCCAGTCACTTGTCCGAGGGACCAAAGTCAGCCTTTGCCTTCACATAGGTCATCTCCACTGGCCTCATGCTTCTGGGAATCACAGCAGAGATGGAGGGCTCGGCACTCTTGAAGAAAGGTTTAATGAGACACTTCATTATATTCATGCCAGGCCAGATTTGAAACTTGTGAGAGTTTTTCCATCTAAGCTGTTGGCATGTGCTGCCCATGAGCAGGCATTATGGGAAGGAGAAGGAAAGGGCACCAGGCAACCCCCTGAGTCCTGAGGCTGTTCTGTTTCCCTCTAGGACCTTTCTTTCATGTCTTCTTCTTTTTTAACTATTTTTTATTGAATTTAGCAGCAGAGCCTATTTTTCACCCCAGTTGTGTCCAAGTCCACATTTATGATTCTTACTGCTGTATGGTGGCATTAGTTAATAACTAATGGGGTGGCATTAGTTAATAAAGTTATATAGGTGTCAGGTGTACAAATCTATAATCCATCATCTGTATATTGTATTGTGTGTCCACCACTCCAAGTCAGGTCTGTGTGGGCTGAGCCAGCCTTCAAGTTGCTCTTGGGACAGGCAGAAGCAGTCCCAGCACCACTATTCTGCCCTAGCAGAGTTTCTGAACAGTTTGGCTTGTCATAATTATCTCACTGTCCTCCTATATTTCTGTCTCAGTTCACAGAAAGCTCAAGGTGAACAAAAACATGGGCACAGGGGCAGGGCGGGGCCTGGAGCCCCAGGAGCTCTGGCCTAATCAGAGAACCCACAGCTGGGGAGTCTCTGGTTCTGATGGAGCCTCTTCTCAGGAAACTGGCTGTGCTGTGGGGACGGGAAGGAGACTCCAGGAGAAGGTTTTGTCCGCTTAAAGTTATCCCAGAGCAATAATAAGTCAGCAATGTTACTAACACAGAGATAGAACAGATCCACAAAGGGGTGGGACCCAGTCAAGGGTCAGGAGGAGGGTAGCAGTGCTGCCTGCGGTGTGTGGGTCCCTGACCAGAGGAGGGGCCCCTGAGAGGAGGTGGGGGTAGCCTCGGGGCAGTAGGGTGGAGCACAGAGGGAAGAATCATGTCATGGTTTTCCAAGTTCTGAATTTTCTAAAGACTAAGATCAAAGACTTCTGAGGAAATTTCCTCAAAGGTGCTGTTTGGGGCCAGGGCTCTCTGAATTGTGGACTTTGTCCTGTATCTCTCTGGCTCTTTCTTGTGTCTCTGATGAAACATGATTTTAATTTAGTGCACAGTCACACAGAAGAAAGCAAAATGGTAATGGAGCCTAGGAACAGGGAGGGAATAGTGGTGGATGGGCAGGCTGGGCTGGTGGAAGGGACTGGCCTCCGGCCTCCCTGATACTCACCATCTAGGGCAGAGCTTCTTGAGCCAGGAAGTGGAGTCCTTGCCCCCAGAAGATTTTCCATGGCTTGGGGGGAAAAGATAGGTGGGAGGGGTAAAAAGAACAGTGGGAAAGGTGGCAACTTGAGCATTCCCCCTCATGTCCACTTGCCATCCCCAAAGCTCCTAAGTGTTTCCCCCCTTTCCTTTCTCTCTTTGTTTTGGAGTAGGGAGTCAGCCTATATTTCTCTCTCTTCTCTCAGGTGTTCTTCCTCAGGTGGCCTCTGAAATGGGAGCCTGATTCTTGAAACAGCAGGATCCCTTTACATTTCTAAGACCCTTTCAACTCTCCACCACATCGAAGCAGACAGGGTGTGCACTATAACAAACCCTGGGGCGGTCAAGGCTAAAGAAATCTCAAAACCTTACATATTGGGAAGTCCTGGTCTTCATATTGTGAAAATGAATCGGGCCCACCAATCTCCTGGTCCCTTCTCTCCTTCCTCCTCAGGATCTCTCCCGTTCATTCGATCACTCTTTTATCCCCCGGAGGGGCTCCTGCCACACCCAGTCCTGCCTTCGTGCCTCTCTCTGGTTCTGTCTTCTAGCAGGACTTCTGTTGGTTCTGTTAGGTGGAAAAACAAGTACCTCCAGGCTCTGTGACTTTTGTTGCATTCGTCGAGGTCAGAAATGTCCAAATATGTAGAGAATTTTTATGAGAGTTTATTGGATCCAAACTGACAACATATACCGGGGAGCAAGATCTCAAATGCTCCTGAAATAAGTTTTGCAACCTCTTTTCTGCATTTGAAATTAAGGAGGGAATTTAAGGAAGATTGCATGGAGGTGGGGGATCAGATTACAGGGTAGTTAATGAGATTATGTGTTTTCTCAGGGGTGCCTGAAGTTAAGGGCACTTGAGGTAACGATCAGGAACTGGGGCATGGAGCCAGAGGAAGATGAGAGAACCAAGGAAAGATGAGAGCTTGGAAGCTGTCAGCTCATGGTGTCGATACGACCAAACACACACACGTTCACCCGCAACACCCACTTTCCTGCACTCTCTGCAGTGGCTTATCATGCAGGCTTCCCTCAAACCCAGGAGCCCAGCACTCTGAGATTCCTATTGCTACGGCTGGGCAAAATTATTTTGCATTCATAGTAAAAATGAAGAAAATGGATGAATCTTTCTCTCTTTGAATAATGACTTGGTGTTCACATTAGATTGTAACATCCGAGAAAGCTGCAATTTAGCATCCCCACCCCTTTGTGTACCTGATGGTGCCCAGTCTAGTGTCACACTCACTTCAAGCAATGAATCAGTAGCAATTGTGTTGAACAAATGTTAATGAATGCCCAAGAGTGGTCCCATCACACCTGCTTGTTCTAAGAGGAAGGATCCATTTCTGGGGAAGACTTCCAAGGATTCTGTGACTCCAGAGACAATGAAGGGCAGAGTTGTGTAGGATCAGAAGGGCAGATCCTGTGTAGGATCCGACCTCTGGAGTCAGACCTCAGTGGCTGTACCACTTAGTAGCGGTGTGACGTTAGGGAAATCCCTTAACCTCTGTGAGTCTCAAACTATAAAAATGGAATACTCCTAATCATATGAGATTAAGAGGCCTAAAAAAGAAGACATTCCAGGGCTTGGAGTTTGATAGGTGGTTCAAAACATTCATTTTTCAAACCTGCATTCATTCAGAACATTGTTAGGGAGCATGTGCCGGGGGCCTGGACCTCTGGGTGCTGCGTCCTGTAAACAGGACAGATAGGCACCTGGCAGATTCCTCCTCTCCACCTCTTCCTTCCTGAGGTCAGTAGTTCCTGCAGCGGATATTTAATAATAGAGGTCCTCCAAACCCAAGTTGCTAAGGGGAGATGGACTGTGGCAAGGAACTCTGGGGTGCAAGGACCCCATATGAAGAAAGGGCCCCCTCTATCTGATCTGTGTCCTAGCGGACTCCAGGGCCCCTTCACCACTGACAGAAGCCCATCTCCTCTAACCAGACTTTTAGCAGGAGTTCGACGGGGTCACAAAGCAGCTCTGCTGAGAAATGATCACTGGTTTTTCACTGTGGTGGAATGGAGCTCTTCAGTACTCCGGGGCTGCATTTAAAGGAGAAGCGGAGGACGGTTTAATGTCAGTAATGTTAGTCAAATGGACCATGGCCCCTGCGCTCACAAACCCTTCGTGCAGTTGGGAACAATGCACTAATTACACACAGGCTTGCTCTGCTACTGCTGCTCTTCAGGGTGTTGTGTTTGCATTTTTCTCACCCTCAGGCCCAGCATTCGCATGTCTCCTATCTCGTAGGGAATTGCGTGTGTGTGTGTGTGCATGTGTGTGTGTGTGTAAACACCATAACCTTAGCGGCTACAAAGTAGGGACTAAAAAATCTTCACAGGTATTTTCTCTTTGATTCTATGACCATTCTACAACTCTAGCTCGCATGATATCTGTTAACATGCATTTGTTGACATGCCTTTGTTTTTTGAGTCCCAGGCCCCAGATTGGGCTGTCCATGACAGCGGGGTCTGTGTTTCCCCCGGCAGGCAGCAGCACTGTGACGGCGGCAGCTACCTCTGCCATTGGAGTGCAGGCTCTCTGAGGGCAAGGGCTGTGTCTCCTCCTCCAGCAGACTTGACTCTCATTGCCAGGCACACAGAAGTGGGGCCTGAAAGTGGTGCTGAGCTCGTTTTCAGGAAGGGAGTGAGCAGCAGTTGCTGGCCTGTTCAGCTGAGATGCCCCATGGACAGGTTCGAGAGTTATCCACATCTGCCCTCTTCACCGGCTGAGAGTGGAAGCATCACCCACACACTCTGGGGCGTGAGCAAGGAAATTAGACAAGCAGAGGCACCGACAGCAGAGGGAGCACGATGCCCTCAGATCGGCCCACCCGCTTCACCTTCTCCCTGTCCGCTGTGCTGGGTCTGGAGGCGCACACTGTCTGGCACCTTCCCCTTGACTCCTCTTAATCCCTCAACTGACAATAAGAGACAACAGAAACACCCTTCCTGTGGCATGGTGGGGACATTCCTTTTTCAGAGTCCTTATGGTTTCCACCACAGTGTAAGGCTGGGGAGGGCAAGGACCCGGGCTTCCTCAGTTTTTATTTTATCCCTGGGCACGCGCCACAATGCCAAGCCATGGTAGGTGCTGAATACAAGGTTTGTATAAATGAATGAATGTAATTTTCAGGAAGGGCTAGGAGCAGCCTCCTCATTTTTCAGAGGCCTCATTCACCCCTGGGCATGTGCCTCAATCTAAAACGCCTCTGCCCTGTCAGTCTTTTGTCGGAGAAAAGCTATATACTGGGGTCTTGGGGCTAGAGGGCACTGTTCACCTACTGGTACAAGCTGGAGCAGTGTGTGTGTGTGTGTGTGTGTGTGTGTGTGTGTGTTATATGACTGGACCGTAATAAGCTCTGGCTCCAGAGAGCATTCCAGAAGTCCCTCAAAACAACTTAGCTCATCTGTACGTGATACCCTGCTTCTCAAATATGCCGTGAAATGTTCTTCTGCATATATGCTGCTGAGCAATCAAGTTTACTTGAAGATTTAAGGGTATTTTTTTATCCAGTAAACTTTATTTATATATAACAACAGTACAAATTGTGTCCTTGGCTTGCAAAATAGGAGTGTTTCATATTTACAATAGGTACACGATAATATATTAGAATAACAAAAAATCCTATTTTATTGGAACGTTTTAAATACTTAATTTTCTTGCAATTTTTTATTCCACAACACCTGTAAAAACAACAAAACCAGACAACTATCGTTGCATTGTCTTAAAATATATATATAATACAGACTCCAGTGTGTCAAGAAGAGTGGGTTTGGGTAGGAGAAGTTGTGGGGAGAGGCAGGTGGGCTCAGGTCCCTCGTCTCACTGCCTAAGGAGCTTGTCCCTTCCTCCCTGACACACTTGAGGGCACCTGCTCTGTATGGAGGGGCCTGGTTTCCATTTCACTCTCCACCTGTAATGCCAGTAAGGAGGGCAGAAAGCCAGGCCGACTGAAAGCCAGAGGATCAGCCCACCTTCCTTGAGCTTGGACAGGAGGAGCAGGCTGCGCAGAGGGTAGAGCCCGGTCAGAAGGCAGAACTTCTTTCAGGCGAGGAGTGTGCGAGGAGGACGTCCGTGGAAGGCCGAGAATCTCCGGTTTGCTTGCCGGGGGTCGCCGTGTGTGACAAGTAGTGGTCTTGATTCTCTCCCAGGACTTTCCTGATTCCAAGAATGAAGCTCTATCCTTCACTGGTGGCATCACTGAACCCCAGTAGCTGACACTTCACTCACTGGGAAAGACCGCAGGAGGGGAGGGGAGAAGAGAGATTTGGAGTTATGAAGAGGATGCGCCATTTTCTCAAAGCTTGTTGTCAAGGCTTCTCCTGAACTTCATCCCCCACCAGTCTCCCTGCGGGATCCGCTCCTACATGGACTTTTGTGTCTATGAGGCTGCTTTGCATTTTCTCACCCATGGAGCCTCCTCTGCCCCCAGTCTCAGTTCTTTCCTGTCTGCGGCCAGGCCACAGGAACCATTGGCTGAGAAAAGACGGCTTCCCCCAGAGGCTCAGTATTTAATGGCTGCGGGTTAATGGGGCCAGGTGTGGCAAAAGGAATGCACCTGGAGATTTATCGGCCAGAGATTTTCAGGCATTCTCTGTATGTTCTGCCCAGGCCGATTTTAGTCTAGCACACCCATGCGTTACTTCTGTTTCATGCACAGCAGGGCCAGGAGCCTTCACTGCTATTTCTTGTCCTAATTTGGTGGATATGAAGGAAGATCAGGAGCTCAAGCAGCAGGGGAAGTGTCATACACAAGAGTCAGTGACAGTGGAAATGAGGGAGGCTCTATCGCCCCAGTAATGTCCCCTGAATAAGGTAAGGCAGTTGTGTTGGTCGGCTTTCCTCCTTCTTCTAGAAAACTCCTGCCCCCTGCAGGTGGGCACAGAGAACTGTATCTGTTAAGCTGGTGGCAGGAGCCAGCAGTCTGAAGAATGTAAATTTGCAAGAAGGCCCTTCCTGGTCTTGTTGGTTGCTCTTTCTCAGCACATAGAGCAGCGTCTAGAAAATAGTTGCAGGTCTGAAGGTTCCCTGAAAGAATGTAAGAAACAGGTCCCTTGCTGATCCAAGCCACAATGACTGAACTCTGCAAGGAGGCAGAGAGCTCTGCCAGGGGCGGGTTGCAAATGGTTCTGAGAGATGTGCTGTGGGGGGGAGGGGAGCCGGCACAGAAGCGTCTGACACAATGCTGAGGGCAGGAAGCTGCAGCCAGCTGGCCGGAGTGACCTGCTCCACCAAGCCGGACGTCTTGTCCATCTCCATGTTGCCCGTGAGCACTCTGCTTGCCAAGCACATTTCTGGGGTCCTGTTCCTTTTCCAGAGATTCGTCTCTTGCGCAAATCAATAAAACAAAATGAATCTGGATTGACTCCTTTCCCTGCCTCCCTCCAAGATCGATGGCTTCATGTGGGGGAGGAGCAGTGACTTTAATACTCACTCTTCACTCAAAGTCAAAATATCTTCAGATTGGATAATAGTGAGCAGTTGAGGCCAGCCAACTTCCTCTCCTCCCTGTTCCACAGGGCCCCAGTTCTTGGTGACCCAAAGTCAAGAGCTGGTGCAGGAGAGATAGGTGAGAAGCCAGGGAGGAGGTTGCCCTGGGTTGAAGCCAACGGACTTTTCCTTTTTCTTAATTCCTTTCTCAGGGGTGCCCCTCTGCCACTTCCTTTGCCAATCCACCTTCCCCAGCTCTCTCATGGTATCCTGAGAAACAGGGCCACACCACTCTTGCCAACTCTGGCTCCTCTCCACTCTCCAGTCTGTACCCCATCCCGCATCATTCTCTCCAGTCTCCGGAAACCTTCAAGGAAGCATCCTCAGGAGCAGTGGTCACCAGAAGTAGCTGCTGGGGGGTACCCAGGTGGCTGCAGAGAGATAAGGGATGTTAAGATGCAACTGAGATGGCTAACTTGCTTTTACTTCTTGGTGGAGCAAAGTCTGGGATGGCAGTTGGAACAGTGGTGTGATCAGAAAACCTTAATCCGGAGCTCAGAAGTAAGACGAGACGGGCTGGATTTTTTTTGTGTGTGGGTAGCACAAAGTTCCTTGTTCACATTCCTCTTCCCCATATCTTCTCCTTTCATCTCCATAAGCCATAAGCTCTGAGATGACAAGTTTTGGGTATTGTAAGAGTCAACCCTTTGGCTTAGTGAGAAAGGCCAGTGGTAGTATTTCTTTCAGGCTGTTAATAGGACCCAGAGAAACTTTAACAGAAGTGGATTATCAGAAGAAAGTGGCCTTGGCATGGCTGGTTGTGAATTATAATGAAAACAAGCAAGCTTCCTGAGTATTTTGCTGAATGCCCTTCTCTTCCCATTTGTCAGCTGCATTTAGGCAAGAAACTGGAACTGAGAATACCAGGCGATGTCTGCTGTGTGGTTAGCTCAGCAATCCAAAGCCACACACCAGGGATGAAAACCAGTCCTCAGAGCTCCCCCACCCCCAGCCCTTTCCTGGGAATTCAATGTGGTCAGCAGAACCTCTAGAAGTTGGACTTGTTTGGAGGTATATCAGGGCACAGAGAAGCTGGGGCCCAGAGTTAGTTACAGAGGAAATGACCCTGGTCTGGTCTCTCTGGGGATGGCTGGTCCAGTTTCTCACAGCATTGCAGCCTCTTGAGAAGTAGGTAGACAGAGGAGGTTGGTCCTCTCCTGCCTCCCCGCTTCCCATCCCTTTGCCTTTCTCTTGTCCTCTTTTGCCCACATTTTGGTGCTGCTTGTAGAGAAGTTGGAGCTGTCTGCTTGGGTCCTTGCCAATGTGGGAAGCTTGGAAACTCAGATGGCTGTCCTGGTCACCAAGGTCCTGACCCCAACAGAGCCATTTTCCTCTTGACTCCCACTGGTTTCCACGGGTCCTCTGGACTAGGGTGTGGAGCTTTGGTCTCTTTGTTTGGAAACTACACTCAGGAGAGTTGGTCATCATGGTTTTAGGTGTCAGCAGGAGAGAGCAGGAAGGGAGCCCAGTGGGAAGCCACCCACTTGTCCTTCAAACTCTTAAGGACAAGAGAAGCAGAAGACAGTCATGTGGGGATGCTAGTCATTTCTCCTGAGCAGGTGCTCACTCAGGAGCTTCCACATATGAGTGAAGGGCGTCTCCCCTCTCCAGGCACGAGAGGATGAAAGAAAGCCAGCCTAACAATAGATACTGCAGCTTCTTTGACCTATGCTCTTCAAGTATTGCTTGCTGTAAACAGTGTTTTATTTTTGCTTTCTCTTTAATTGAAAAAACCACTAGCAAACTGGAATGGAATCCGAAGCCAAACACCCATGCCCCCACATGGAACCTCCTGGAGGCCTGGCCCACATGCCTTCAAGCCCTTTCCCTAGGGTGCCTTGGTTATGACAGCGACTGAAGTAAGGCAGAGCTGCTCGATGTCCTCAGGGAGGCCGGGCGTCTGGTCTGAGAGGCCCACCTCTCCCACACTTCTGTTAGTAACTTTAGGGAAATGAGAAGTACCAAAGATCAGCTCCTCATTGGCTGAGGTTTGGGATTAAATAAAACAAAACAAACACACATACACACATAAAAGGAAATAGACAGTAGCAATCAGCATGGGTACTCTAGAGACACGTGCGTCCTCCGAAGAGATGAGAATATACAGGTGTGTGGTCTGTAAAGCTCGATTTCCCGTTGGCCAGGCTGAGCTGCTTGATGGCTTTGCAGTCGGTGTGAGTTCTACGGTTCCCACGCTCTTCTGGCTGCCGGGGTAATCCCAGGTTTTACTGGCCTCTAGTTTTGCAAAGTGTTTGGTGCAAACTTGTGCTCATTCTTCTTCTCCTCGCTTATTAGTATTATTATTATTAATTTCAAGGGAAAAGAAACAATTGTTTTCCCTTCAATTTTCCCCAGCATCTCTTTGTAGGTTTTTCCTGGCATTTGGAAACAGGAGTTAGATAAGGAAGGAGGGACAGGGGCGGAAGAAGGAAGTGGGGTAGAAACCAGAATTCAACAAAAGTTGGACGGGATGAACAGGGAGGTTTTTTGCTTTGTTTTATTTCTGGTTTTCCTTTTTCTTAAAAAAAATTAAATAAAGTTCTCATTATTTCCCCAATATACATCAAATGAGTTTTCATGCAAAGCAGCAGTCACAGAGGCAGAGCCGGCCCGGCTCGTGCCTCTCAGCTTGAAGAAGCGCCTCCTCCACGGCCCTGCTTCTCCCCTGCTTCTCTCTTGTTCACCCTGCGGACGGTGACGCCCACGGTCTCTCCCTGCAGGAACCACCTGGGAGGAAACTTGGCTGGGTTGGGGAGAGGGGCCCTCCCCTCTCCCTGAGATGGGGTCTCAGGGGACAGCAAGCTCTGGCGTCTGATCCCCTTCACTTGTCCTTCCTTCTGAGACTCCCAGTGTGACAGCTTTCACGGGTCCCTCTTCCCAGGAACGGGAGGCCCCATCTCTCAGCTCTCGATGGACATAGCATTTATGAGCTGCTCCACCTTGTATGCCAGCCGCTGGCGCCGGGCCTGCTCGTCCTGCTCCAGTGCCCCAATGAGCTGAGGAACAAAACAGAGGTGGGGAAGACTTCAGGACTCAGCAGAGAAGACGTCACTTCCCAAATCCTCCATCCTTCTACCTGCCTTTCCATTCTGCCCTAAAGAACATAACCTTAAATAATGTATATGATTAACTCCATACATGTGTGTGTGCATGTATGTTTATACAGGGTCCAGCAGAAGTAATGCCTGCTGCAGTGTGGTTGGCAGGGTAATAATATGGGTGTAGTAATTTATAGTGTTAATTTGAACATTTCACCTAAAATATCATATGGTGTGCTTGAGTGTGATATTGTTATATTGCAGAGTTATGTGCTTATGATCTTGTAATAAAAAAGGGGCATTATTTGTGCTGGACCCTGTATATGTATATAGGTACATATGCATGTATATGTATGTATACATATGTACATATACACTCTTGAACAACACAGGGGTTAGGGGTGCTGAGTTCCCACACAGTAGAAGATTCTCCTGAAATTACAGTCACCCTTCTGCATAGGTGGATTCCCAGCAGCAGAATTAACAATGCAGGTTTGACCTTTAACAACGCAGGTTTGACCTATGCAGGTCAACTGAACTGTCATCAATTGAAACAAAATTCATATACGAATGGACCTCTCTCTCCAAGGTGTTTAAAACAGTATTTGGCACACAGGAAGTGCTATGTAGGTGTTAGATACTACTACTGTTATTATTATCATATAACATTACTATTAAGTATTATCAACGTTATCACTAATGCTTCTTCAGGTACAATGCTAATGTGTGACTTGTGGATTCTCTGAAGCTGTTCCATTTAACCCCTACTCACGTTGCGGTCCCCCTGCATATCTGAAATGTAACTGACAGGATGTGCCCAAGTACAAAGAAGAGTCTAATTCATTGTTTAAGAAAGAATGAAGTTAATTAATTGCACAACACTTTCAACTGGAAAACCGTAACATTATTAAAAGTGTTATTTGTTGCATGAACAATGAGTAAAACGCAATGCAATGTGTAAGGAAGTACCCAGTGAATCAGGTGAGGCTGCCATCTAAGGGAATAGGGATGACTTTTGCACGTAGGTGTTTTTGCCCCCATGTTTGTGTGTTTTCTAAATTACCCTCTGATACTGTTATTCAAGGACTTTGACAGGTGCTGAGTGTAACCGCCTTGCTTGCTGCATGCTGGTTTCTGCCCCGCTGGGGCCCTGCCTCACCTCTTCGCTGTACTTGCTGACGTAGGAGTAGATTTCACTGAGGGCGCTGAGCATGTTGAATTCCACGGCGTGCAGGCGGGACTGCTCAGCGAGGTAGGCGTTCATGTCCTGGTCACTGATGGCAGGGAGCTTGGCGATGTCTGCATAGTATCTGTGTAGAGAGGACAGGCTCCTGGATGGGAACTCAGCAAATGTCTGCCTACACCTACCCTGAGCCCAGGACTTTTGTGATCATGAGGTGTTCCCATTTACTCGTGCCTCCCTATTTCTCTTCTGATGTGGCTTCCTCTGGCCTCTTCAGTGTGAGGTTAAGGCATGGAGACAGGCCCCCCTAAAAGGCCAGAGTCCATCCAGCTTTGAGCTCCTGGCTCTAGTGCCCCCTAGAGTAGTTAAAAGCCCAGACTTTGACCAGACTCCTTGTATTGAAATCTCAGCTCTGCTACCTGGTAGCTGTTTGACCTTGGGCAAGTTACTTACCCTCTCCCAGTGCCAAAGTGTTCTCAGGGAGATGATAGCAACACCTACTTCACAACTCTGTTGGATGTTTTAATGAGATGGCATGGACAGTCTTTATTACAGTGCTGGGTACTTAGCATGTGCTAAATAAATGGTAATTAGGATGATGATAATAACCTGAGTTCGGAGGGTACCAAACTTCCCCTCCTCCCCGCTGCAGGAAGTATAGACTAGGGAAAGGACCAGGATATGTACAAAGGTACCAAACACAGTTATGAGTCCTGGGTGAGTGAAACCCACGGGGTGGAGAATGGAGCAGGCAGACATGGCATGGGCCTGTCCTCAGGGTGCTACTGACCTCTCCACCCAGCTCTTGTAGCTGGGAATGTCCTTGGCGTACAGCAGCTTATTGGAGGGGGAGTCCTTGCCCAGCCGGTGCTCTGAAGTTGAGCAAGAGTCCATGAAGGTCTGGGCCACCACGGAGAGGCAGGCGTCCGTGATGCTGCCTTTGTGGATGTCAAACACAAACTGGGGGTTCTTGATCACGTTCACCCAGAAGCGCAGAGGAAGGCTGTGGGGAAAGACAGAACAGACCCCGAGGGTTACACCTTCACTGCACCCCTGACTGCTAATATTCCTCCGTGTCCCCCAAATACAAAATTCTCTCTCTAAAGGACAAGAAAATAAAATCATAGAAAACGGGTCCAGCCAGGTCTGCTAATTTAGCTTAAACTGTTCCTGATCCTGAGAGAAAAAGAGAGATGCTATCGTACCTTAATGGGGCACTGATCCTGCCCTCTAAGAACTGAGGGGTGGGAAGGGGGTTCTGTTTCCTCCTGGCAGCCTTTTCCAAAGGCCTCCATGCCCCTAGGGCAGCCCAAGAACAGAGAACTGCACAATTTTCTCAGAGCTTCAAACAAAGCCACCAGGCTCCTAGAATCCCTTCACAGTGCCCATGGCCATTGTCCGGAAGCACACAGCCAGCAGCCCTGGGCATGGCCTCAAAGAGGGCACAAAGGGCACCACCTGTGCTCCCCGCCCAGCTCAGGCCGCTTCCCAGGGCTGGCCGGCCTGCCTGGGCTAAGGAATGGGCTCCCCTGGGGGCAGTTCTTTCATGACTCTCCCCAGGCTTTCCTGTATCTGGGCAGGGGCAGAGGGAGAAGACGATGCCATTGCTGGCACGCGGGAAATGACTCACTGCAGCTCAGTTTTTCCCACCCGAAGAGGAACTGATCAGTGCTTAGGAAAGTTCCTTCTGCAAAGTGGGAATTCATAATCAGAGCAGAATGCATTTTCTCTGCTCCTTAGGCCAGAAGGAGGATAAGCCCATTTATCCCCCTTCAAAACCAGAGCAGCTGCTGTTTCTCCTTCCTTTTCCAACTCTGCCTGCTCCTCCAGCTGCCTTCGGGGCCTTAACTCTTCGGGCTCCTCTGTGGAGTGAGCTCTGTCCCCTGGCTTGGCCCTCCGGCTTGAGGTAATGTTCCAGCAATCCAGCCTACCTCTCCTCTCCTGTTCTTCATCTTTTCTCGACTCTGAGGGACCAGAAACTTTCCCAAATATTTCAGTTCTGTCAAGTCTTGGGAAAGCCCTGCTTTGCCCACGCAAAGCCCTTCCATTAGGATTTCTGCTTATCTTCCAAAATGCAAGGCAATCACTCCTTTGCCTGTGAGCTGCGGGGAGCTGCCTGGGCTGAGCGGTGACTCATCTCTTCCACCCTTCCCTTCCTCCAGCGGCTTTGGAGAGCTTATGACACTCTTTGTTTAGACATTAGCTACTGAGGTCTGGAGAAGGGGACTCTCCCCACAATAGCAGGGTAGGGAATTTCTACAACTTGAGCCTGGCTAGCAACAGAGGACAGACAGATGAAGATAATCCAGAATTTTCTTTTAATTTCCCTGAATTTGCCTACTCCCAATGCTGGGCTGAGATCCTCCGCAGCAAAGGAGACACCCCTGCCCTGCCCATGGGGGCACAGGCAAAAGGCCTGTCCGGGTGAGGTGTGTGGTGGGCACCCGAGTCTCTCATTTCACTCCACTGTGATCAAAGCTGCAGACTTTGATGGGCTCAGCAACCACAACACTCCAGAGAAGGAAGGAATTGGGGTTGGGGTTGGGTATTTCCAGAGTGTTTTTAGGTTGCTAGGACTTTTGATTACCAAATGACAGCCTGGGCCCATCTGTGCCGGCCGTTTTCTGAAGAGAGCGCTGACTCGAGACAGCTGTGTGGGCTGTTTGCCCAACCCAAATGCCTGGACCTCCTTTCTCCACTCTGTGCTCTTTTCCGAAGGAAGATTTTGGACTCCAGCTCTTAGCCAGGCCCTATCTGACCTGCAAGCCAGACCTTAGCTTAGTTTTGGTTCTAGTTCAAGCCCAGGAGAGAAAAGTCTTAACCCAGTAGCCCATGGGAACTGCTATGTCTGTTGAGGTTACTTTTAGGGAAGAGAGTCATGCCTGCAGGACATCTGCCTGCTGCTTCCTGAAAGCCGTGGAGTAATGTAATAACCTGGCCTTAGGGGGTCAAGTTTGCAGTGACACACTCCTAATAAGTGGGCTCAAGTCTACAGCAGGTGTGAGCTCTCCAGATTGCTGGCCACCTTCCCTGGGATGTCAGTTGAACTCAGGGCTTCCCGATCTCAGGAAGTGCCTTAGATTCTGCCCTGCTCAGAATGCCTGGCACTGCCTTGGCTTTGAGGCTCTGATGCCAGTTCTCAAGTGAGGCTCTTTGTAGGTTCCCCCAGCTCCCTTTTCCTGACTATTAGAGATCTTGGAGTCCAGGGGGAGGTGCTTCCTGGGGAAAGGTCTCAACCTAAAAGGGCAGAGCTCAAGTATGTGTCCTAGTGCTGGGCCCTAAGCTAGGCAGGCCCCACATGGTGGCAGCCTAGGGACCATGGTGGCTCTGCAGAGCATATGTGCGCTGTTTGTCCAAAAATCCTGGGCCTCCCAGACACAGTGAACAGGCTCCTCCATCCCCCTGGACCCTGTTGGTCTCAGCCCACACAGCTGGCAGCATTTCTAGGTTACACCTCCCTCTGGGCTCTCCAGGGGTTACCAGTTGCTTTTCCAGGTGTGCCGCACATCTGTGTCATGGATGCTGTGTCTGTCTGCCTGTTCATCCAGGAAATCAAACATGTACTTGATGGCCAGGGGGAGAGCGCTGCCCCGGTGCACAGTGCTGAACAAGGTCTCAAATAAGTCGTCCACAAACTTCTGCAGGGTTCCCTGGGAAAGGGGCAGTGGGAGAAGATGAGGTGAAGGGTGGGGGAGGGGGATAGCAGGCAGCAGACGGGCAGACCAGATGGTGCCTTGGACCAATCCTGCCTTGGAAATTTGTCTGCAACACCAGTGATACCAGGCTGAGCAGACGGCGTGGTGGGGGTGGGGAGGTGCCTGTTGGGGTGTTGGGGAGGCGGGAGGGCCTAAATGGGATGCAGATTCCTGGGAAGATCTCCACCAACTTGCAGCCACATGCCACATTTATGCTGTGTCCATGCCAGGAAGGAAGACATCTAGTGCTCTGAGTCTAGGCTTCCTATGGGGGATGGGGGGCACAGGCTGATACAACAGGGTGTTTAAAGAACCAGCTGGGGGACCGGGGCCTCCTGGCAGGAGCATGGCGGGACCACAGATGGTCTGATAGGAAGGCATGAAAATGCTTATGATGTTAGTGGTCTGGGGTAAGAGTGGTGTCTGGAGTAGGGTTGTGAGTGAAGGGTCCAGATCCAAGAACACTCAGGCATAGCCCTGACCTACAGGGCCCTTAGGGTCTCTGGGGAGGGACAAGACGGTCCTGGGTCCCACAGTTCACAGGTTCAAGGAATACCTCTGAAGGTCAGGAAAATGTCTAATCTTTTCTGGTGTCACTTCATTGGTATCTTATTGGCCTTTTGGGCAAATCAAAATTTGAGACATACAGTTTGATCGTATCTTCCTGTGCCACTGCTAGGAGCAAGTCTGAGAGCTGTAAGCTGATGCCTTTGTATTAGAATTTCTGGGGCATCTCTGCGGGGTCAGTGGGGAGGGTGTTTGAAATCTAGCCCTGTCTGGCCTACGTGAGCCATATGATTGCCACACTTATAGGCATAGTAGTTCCCTGCAAGGGAAACTTCTAGCACTGCTGCCTCACTACCATCAGCGTTTGGGGGAAGATGGCATGGGGTGGGGGAAGGGCACTTTCTCTGGGATTATTGGCAGTACCAGGCCTTTCTTCATGCTTTCCCTCCCATTGTGGCCAGAAAGTGAGTAGAAAAGGCAGTGATGGTGAAGGCCAGCTTGTCTGTTCAGTTAGTGCCAATAAGAAAAACACAGTATGTTCCTAAGGGGTTAGGGTTCAGATGTGGGGAGCCACTCCTCTTAAGGAGTAGGCCAGGAGCAACAATATCATTATGATTTTTCCTAAAGGGGAGAAAACAGTGGTGGCTGCTGGGAGACCTAGGCCCGCTTGTTTGGTTGGGTTCCCTTGAAGGTCAGGCTCCACAATGTCCTCCAGGGGTAGAGTAGAGCGGAAGTTACCTTGGTGGCCAGTAACCGGGTCAGGTAGATTTCTGACACCATCTTGCTGCCCCGGTCACCCTCCTTCTGGTCTCCGTGGTCGTGGTTCTTCACCAGATGCCACACCTTGACTCCGCTCTCCAGGTCTGGGGTGATCATGGGGGCCCGTGACCGCAGGCTGTCGGGACTGCCCGTGTACCTGAAGGAGGAGTCTGAGGAGAAGGGGGCGGTGGAGGCCTGTGAGGAACTGATTTCACCATCCTTGCCTGACTAATTCATCTAGAATCTCACCTGCCACGCCCACTCAGAATAAACCAGTTCCAAATGGAAGGGGACCCCTGGGACCTCCTATTAGGGTGAGGGGTTACTTTAAGGATCCTTGGTTGGCATGAGGACAGCCTGAAGCTTTTTGTAAAAGGAGGATTTAGGAATTCTGTGAGCTAGAGAGACCCTTGGGAATTCTGGAGTCCTCCTCCCTGATGCGCCCAGCAAAGAATGAGCGATAGGTAAAATGTCAAGTGGATATTTCTGTAAGGGCTTTGATAAAAACCTGGATACTAAGGAGCTGTGGGCTGTAATCCTTCCTCATTGAAGTTAATGGGGCGTTTCTTACTTGGGCCCAGAATATGGAATTGCCAAGGCCTTTTTGGAGCAGCTGGCCTCTGTCCTTAGGTGTCCTTAAGCTGGACAGCCCAAAGCCTTAGTGCATATACGAGTCCAGAAATAGAAAACAAGAGAGTGAGGCACTGGAACCTCATTGTCCAGATGGCACTAGGAATCCTAACACTCTTCAGGGGTAGACAGTCCAGGATGGCTAATTTATTGCCCAAACTGGGACAGTTTTGAGAGTAACAGGGGGCACTAGTAATAAGTTAGCTTAAACAATAGGCTTAGACTTGGATATACGGACCTCCTCCATCCAGGTGCCTCTCTGGACCCCCTGAACTCCTTCCCCAGGAAGGGCTATTGAAGGAAGGGCACATGGTGCCCCCTGCTCCCACTGCTCTGAGGAGGCGGGCTGCTCTGGGAATGACTGGACTGGGGAGGGATGCACATGAGCAAAGGCCTTTTGCTGAGGCCGGCAGCAGCAGATGCTTCCTGCTATTAGAAGGGACAGTGAGTGGTGTCTGATAGGTCATAGAAAACTCCCCTCCGAGCTGCCCAGGCTGCTTTCCTGGTCCTCACCATATCTGCTGATGGACGTCCGGGAGATGCTGGCAGAGGCAGGGATGTTGTAGGAGGATGTCTGTTTGGGGACCAGAGCCACCACTGATCTGTCTGACACCTGAGAAGGTATGGAAGATACAGTATAGGTGAATGCCAGTGTTTTGGGAAACCGAGTGGGTAAGAACTTCTACCAGGTACCCAGTAGATGTGGAGTAGAGCAAGGAGTTCAGGAATACTCAAAATAACAATCCCTGCTGTCCAATATGGCAGCTACTCACCACCTGTGGCTACTAAGCACTTGGAATTGACAGTGAGTCTGAACTGAGATGTGCTATAGGTGTCTGCACTGAAATGTGCTATAAATAAATGTTCAGTATACAGTGGGTTTCAATGACTTAGCATGAGTTAAAAAAAAAGCAAACTACTTCACTGATAATTTAATATTTATGACAGGTTGAAATGATAATTATTTCAGATCAGTTGAGTTAAAGAAAATATATTGTTGACCTGGCTGATGTGGTTCAGTGGACTGAGCGCTGGCCTGCGAACCAAAGGGTCACTGGCTCAATTCCCAGTCGGGGCACATGCCTGGGTTGCAGGCTAGATCCCCAGTGGGGGGCATGTGAGAGGCAACCACACATTGATGTTTCTCTCCTTCTCTCCTTAACTATCCCTCTCTCTAAAAATAATGAAATAAAATCTTTAAAAAAAAGAAAACATATTGTTGACATTAATTTAATTGGTGTATTTTTACTTTTTAAATGTGGCTATTAAACATTTAAAATTACACATGTGGCTCGAATTTTATTTCTACTGGGCAGCACTGGGCTAGACCTGGCCCCCCTTCATCCTGGTGAGTCACGGACAATGATTACCATTTTACGGATGAGGAAATTGAAGCATCAAGAGGGTAAGCAACAGCTTCTAAGGTCACACAGTACCTGGTGCAGCCACTGTCTGTAGCCAGGTCTGTCAGGCTCCAGAGCACATGTTCTCCTCATTATGTCCTAATTGGGACTTTATTTCAAGTCACAGTGGTCTGAAGTACTTTTTCCCTTCTGGCTCTGATTTCTTTCTGGCCTAGGTCCTCTACAGCCTGGGCCACCTTGAAGAGTTTCTCAAACAGAACAGCTGCTTTTGGAGTCAGAGAGAAAGATGGTGTCTTGCCCATTCTCGCCGAGGGTGCCCAGGCTCAGCACCTAGCCTGGAGGGCAAGGGCTGATGAATGAGGAGCCACACTAAAGACATTTGGGGCCATTGAGATTTAAGATCACCCTCCATCCAATAAAAATGGAGAATCCCCAGAATTGTGGCGATCCAATTAAACCCCTAACGCAGGGGGAATAAAACAGCTATAATAATGTTATGGGCCATAAAACATTCCTATTAAACCATTTTTTATTTTAACAATTTTTATGAACTTTATAAGTTTGATTTATAGCTGCACCAGTCATAAAACCATCTTTCTGGGTCTTAAATTGTCAGTCCCTCTCTCCCACCAAAAAAGAATTAAATGTTAGGAAGTCGAACTGTAAATGAACATTAGCACTAACGAGATTCCCTGATAGTTGGGTTTAGTAGTGGTGTTTAATTTTACCCTCCCTATAAATCTATAGGAGCCCAGGAAGTTTTTTAACATCTCTTTGTTAATTAAGATTATGCAGATTTTCTCCTGCAGGAGCTCCAAGGACCTTGGACCCCAGGGAGGGTAACAAGAGGGTAATGCTTTGACCTGATGACCGAAAGCTGCACGGCTCTGTGCTCTGCACAGGCCTGGAAGGCGCCAAGGCTCTACGGTTCCCAGCCGGGTACTGCCCTCAGGGCCACTAGCAGTTTGCACCATCGGCACCAGGTCTGGAACTGAGAGGGGGATCTCCACCTCTGTCTTTCAGGAACCCTCCTTGCACCTGACACCCTAGAAATGATCTTCTGAAAGACTGGCAAGGGCAGGGATTTACATTCCCAGAAAGGATATGTCACCCTGTCATTTATGGTTTGTTGTCACCTAAAGGAAGATTCACAGGATGACTGGAATGACCACAGTCAACTCAAGTCCAGGTCTTGTCCCTGAATCTCTCTCATCCTCTGTCTTTCTTTCTCTTGACCAACAGGCAGTGCCAATCCACGGTCAAGGTGTCTGGCTGGGTCTGACCTCGGCTCTGCCGATTCCTGGCTACAGTACTCCAGGAAAGTCACTTAACTGCCTCAGCTGTCTCATTTGTCAAAGGGAATAATAATCTTGTGTAGGCTTGTTGTTCAGAGTAAAGGAACTGGGACTGGAAAGGCTGACGGCAGTGCCTGTCGCCCAGCAAGTACTCGGTCAAGAGCTGGGATGAGGACTGCTATTATGGGCAGCATCATCATCACTGGCTCCCAATGGGAAGAATAATCCCTGTGGTCCCCTGTCACTCAGGGCTAGCATGTAGGAAGTGCCGTGCACTCGGTAAAACTCAGTAAATATTTGAGGAACGAATGAATACATGAATGATAAATGACATCAGGGAATTGAAAGCGCTTTGTATGATGAGCACTGTAGGAATAGAATATTCCATTCTTCTGATTGGGAGCCATCAGACGGACAGCCCAGTAACAGCATGAAGGCATCACAGAGAAGAGAGGCCCCACTCTGGCCCAGGAGAAGCTAATAATTTGGGGGCACGATGCTATTCTGTTTTGCACTTTATTCTCCAGTTCTAATTGGTTCATTACAACTGTTCTACAGAATATATTAACATGGTGAAGTGGGGGTGGGTCAGAATTAACACAGAATGTTTACGGCTCCGTGGATGTAAGTACGTATCCTGGGCATCTCACCTATAGTTTCTAATCCTTCCAGTCACCTTCACAAGTCGGGTTGTTATTTCCATTTTACAGATGAGAAGTCCAAGTTTTCCATATATTAAAGTCATACCACCTGTGAGCAGGGACTTAATTACAGCTCACAATATCCTTTGTCTTCCCACCAGAGCACACTCCTTCTGTCTGGGGTGGGGAACACAGGCCAGTAGGGGGATGCAGCCTGGAGAGGAGCGTTTCAGGGTTTCCCCAGTGCCCCCAGCTTCACTTGTGCCCTGGGTGGCTCCCCATCAGACCCAGTTGGCTGTTTGGGCCCCCAGCTTCCTTGTCACTGGCAGCTGGGCGCCTCTGAGCCCAGCCTGCCACCCCCACTCCCTCCCTCATGAGGCGCAGACACAGGAGGATGTTATTAATCAGACAGTCCCAACGGGCCTTGCAGCCTCAGGCACTTCCTCTGGTTGGTTTAATTTCCCTTGGTGTCTCTCATTTCCAGCTTCTACTTTATTATTTTTCCTGAATCCCAACCTGCCTACTGTGCTTACTCTTACAGAGACCCCCAGCCTCAAGTGGTTACCATGGGAGGGAGAGACGGAGTGGATAACTCCTGGATCTTTTGTTCTTTAGCTGGGATTTTTTTTTTTTTTTATCGTTCATTCAACAGGCAGTTGAATTCTGTCCGTGTGCTAAACGCTTTACCTACTATGTGTAATCCATCCCACATAACTTTATGGGGCAGGGATCACCATTAACCCCAATTTACAGAGAAGAAGGACAAGAGCTTAAATAATTTCCCCAAGGACACCAGCTAGCAAGTGGAAGAAAGACCTGAAGACAAGTCTATGCAACTTTCTGGTATGTTGCAAGTGAAAAGTGTAAGCTGCATTTGTAGGATGCTGAAGAGAGAAAGCAGCAGACACTGATGGTGGCTGTCTTTGAGGAGGACATTACAACATGCCCTTTCCTGCAGATGCAGGGCTAAGAGGATAGCAATGCTTAGCTTTACCCCAGACCTGTTACATCAGTTTCTCAGGGTGCGTCTGGTGCTCGTGTTTTTGATAAGTTCCCCCAGTAATTCTAATGTGCAGCCATGGCTAAGAATCACTGCTCTAGAAAGAGGGAGGAGGGGAAGAAGAAAGATAACAAAACCCCTTTTAGGTTTTTGAGGGCCTAAGAGACATTTGGGACACAGGTCCCGACGCAAAGCCCCTTCCCAAACCAAGAGGCCCCAGCCTCACCTGATAATGCATCAGTGTGTTGAGGCGCTTCCAGTCACCCTCGATCTTGGTGGTGATGTCCTCGTCTTGCAGCACAACCCTGGCGATCCGGCCTTGACGCCACTCTGGGTAAAGGGGTGGCGCAGGTCACCATGAGGAGGTGGGGACTGCCAGCCAGGATCGCCCAGTCCTACCTCCTCTAGGCACCTGGCAACCCTGGCTTTTCTTAAGCTGGTACAGTGATAGCACTTAAGATGTTTAGGCTCCATGGGGTCCAGGTGGGCGGCAGTGTGGGCCTCACCAAAGGCGGCCACGTCTGAGTAGGCAGTGCCCTGGGAACAGTGTTTCAGGTGGCCCTTTACTGGGCAGGACCCAGTCACGCCCCCAGGGGGCGCCGTATGCAGGGCAGGGCTTCCCGTTTTCCCATCCTTTCCCACAGTGCAAATGCCTCCTGGAAGCTGCCTCTCCACCCTTCCCCACTCTCAGCCAGGCCTCCTACCCAAGTCCATGTCAACGGCCCTTGGCCGCTGAGAGTAGGGCACGTTCTTATAGATGGCATCGAGGATCTTCTCTTTGACCTGTGTGATGGTGTCACAGTTTAACACTTTCACTGGGATCTCTGGACTGTTCTCGTTGTCGGGGTTGACGCAGTTCAGGATCTACAAGTGGCCAGAGAAGGGGAGCAGGAAGGAGTTCAGGGAAAATTTGAGGGAGAAGAACTGAGGCCTTGGAAGGAATCTCTCTTTCCATGGCCCCTCCCCTCATGGGAGATATGGGGTGCCTCTCTGTCTGTGCCTCATTTTCTCTCACCTCCCTGCCATTGGCCAATGGTGGCCTGAGTCATTCTGCCCACTTTGTGTTTCTCAAAGAAACGGGACTCTACTTTCTAGCTCCTGGATGGCTCAGAGGAGCTGTGAGCCTGGGACAAGTTGCTCTGGGCTTCAGAGATGGCTTCAGGTGTGTCCAGGGGTGGCCTCCCCTTCCCTAAAGCCTCTCTATCAAGATTCCACAGACTCATGTTCTTTCCCATCATGTCAATTTTCTCATACTTAATGGTGGGTGATTTTTTCTCTCCGCCCAATAATATCTAGGGCAAACTGAGGCACTGCAAGCTCTTTAGGCCCACCAAATGAGGTGGGGAGAAGGTACCCAGGTGGGTCTGCCTGCCCTTGGTACACTTGGACTTGCTTCCAGGCCAGTCAGTCTCCCAGCATCTTTATTGACCCCTCAGACTGGCTGTGTGGTCAGAGGGTAAAGTGGGGGTAGGGGAAGAAGGTTCACACTGTCCCCAAGCTTCCAGCCTCCTCACCAGGGTCTTGTACTCGATCTGCTGGCGGATGAGCTTGTCCTCACTCAGGGAGTAGCGGGCCTCGCCTGTGATGGCATCGATGGGGCCCTTTTCCATCTGCTGCTTGATGGCGCAGTAGAGCATGAAGAGCGGCTCCCCTGCGCACTCCTGGGGGCACAGGCAGGGCAGGCGTGTGGCAGCACCAGCCTCCTCCCCGCTCTCCTGACCAATCTGGCCAGATGGGGCCCTGTTCCCGAGGGGGTCCCCATGCAGCCCTGGTGGCCTGGCTACTCGGAGCTGCCCCCCACCCTGCTCTCAGCTGCAGCTCCCATCTCATTCCCACTCACCTTCAGGAACTTGTGCAGGAGGAAAGCAAACCAATTGGTCAGCATCTTCTCAGCCACTGACTCTGTCCTAGGGAGGCAGAAGGGACAAGGGTCAGACCTTTATGAAGGGTCGCAGAGCAGGGCCTGATTTGTCGTGGGCACTGATGGACACAGGACTAGGAGCCAGGACACCTGGTCCTAGCCAAACTTGGCCAGTAACCACAAGTGTGACCTTGGACCAGAGATTTCTTCTTTGTGGACCTCAGTTTCCTGTGATAAGGTGCTGTGGCCTGCAGATAAAAATGCCTAATACCTCATCCCACAGGGTTTTGAGCAACCAGTTCTCCCTTCTCCCTTCTGGCCTTAGGGTAACAAGTAGTTTCCCTGGGCCTCTGGGAGTTTCTGAATGCCTGAATACCACACTCTATTTTGCATGTCCAGAACATAGCTGGGACCTACCCTCCAAACACTCAGTCAGACTGCTTGGATTCAAATTCTGGTTCTATCATGCACTGACTGTGTGACCTTGGGCAAGTGATTCATCTCTCGGGGTTCAGTTTCCCCATCCCTGAATGGGGGTCACCATCATCATCACCATCGCCACCTTTCCCACAGAACTGCTGTCAGGGTGAATGAGTTCATGCATGTAAAGTGCTCAGAATAACACCTGATATCCTGTCTGGTGGGGTCTTGGATCCCAGCCCCTCAGGTAGAGAGCAGTGTGTGTTTTTTGCTGACAGGGGATTTGCTTCTTCAAGCACTGCCCCTGCCCCACCCCCACCCCTGGGCTGCAGATCTGGGGACTCGTGAAGAAACAAAGCGGCTGTGACAGATCCTCAGGGACGGGGATGCCGGAGGGGTATTTTAACTCCCTGCACGTGGTGCAAATTATACCCTCTGATTGCAGTAAATCCCAGGCACTTGCCAGGGCTGCAGGGCTGCTCTCGATCTGGGCCTGGGAGAGAGTGACAATGCGGAAGAAATTGCAGCTTTCTCCCCGGCCCCTCCCAGCCCCCTCTGCGTGCATTGTGCCTCGGATTAGCTCCAATTTAAATACAACAGCTTTTAATGAGAGTTTCCAAGGCTCAGGTTGGCAGGATGGGAACTCTGCAGTCATAAAACAAAGCCCTTCTTCCTCCCTCTCACCCCACGTGGGGCCTGGAAGCCTGAGCCCTCGCTCAAAGAAGGCTAAAGGGAAGGCCATGAAGTAGATGTGGCTTATTCCAGAGCTGTGCTCGGCTCCCTGGGGCCTCCAGAGAGGGTGCGCTCTGGGGAGGGATGCCAAGCTCCAACCCTCTGCCAGGAAGATGGCAACGGGGGAGGGGGCATGTGGTGGGTGCTGGCGATTGAGATCCAGGAAGCTGGGTCTGGGAGGTATAGGTCGCATCAGATCTCTAGCCCAGTGCTGTCCCATAGAACCTTCTGTTAGATGGAAATGTTCTCCATATGCTCTGTCCAATGGGGTGGCCAATATGTGGTGACATGGGTGGGATGTGGCTAGTGCAATGGAGGGACTGAATTATACATTTCACTTCATTTTAATTAAAGATCACAGGTGGCTACATATGTGTTGGATGTTGGACAGCACAGCTTTAGAAGCACAGGGAGGGAGAGACTGCGGGACAGGCGATCTCAGTGTCATTTTGTCCACGAGGAAACTAAGCAGCAGTGAGGCTATGTCACTGGCCCACGTTCACACAGCTAGCTGGTGGCAGAGCTGGGGTTCAGGCCGAGATCCGAGCCAGGCCTGTGCTCCTCTGTCACATGTTAGCAGCCGCAGACACCACACAGTGCCTGGCTGCGGGAGACCGGACTCTGTACCACAAGATGTGCGCATGCAGGCCTTTCTGTGGAGGGAACCCTCTGGTGCTATTTCCAGGACCTGCTATCATGGCCCCGTGTCCCTGTGCAGGCACTCACTGCCCAACCAACCCTGGACACAGCTCACCTCCGGAGAAGCAGCTTGGGGTGATTCTTGTTCTCCAGGTTCTTATCGATGAGGTCAGAGAGCAGCTGCTTGAGGACGTCGGTGGCATACTCCAGGCGGCCCTGCAGGCCAGTCATGATGAGTGAAGCCACGTTGCCACGGTCACGCATGGAGAAGCTGCGTTGCAGCTCCAGGGTGCGGATGAAGGTCAGCAGGAAGACCTTGTTGTTGATGAGCTGGGCAAAGAGCTTCAGGGCCTTCTCCACGTGCTGCTGCCCGTTCCCCTGCACCTGGGTTGGGTGTGGTGGGTACACCCTTAGAGGGCAGCTCTGGCCTCCTAGCCTGGCTCTCACTGGGGGTCTTTGCCAGCAACAACACCAGTGGTAAGACTCTCACCATGAGGCCCGTAACCACCACACCCACAATGATGTAGGAATGGCAGTCTCTGAAGCCTACATTCTATTCTGACCTCCCTCTAGGTTGGGAGAGTTGGAGTCCAGGCCAGGCCCTCAGTGGGGATGCCATCCATCTGATTTTCCCAAGAATATGATAGGAGATACCTGGTAAGACCCACTCTACTTCCTAGTCTCCCCTTAATCTCTGTCCTGATTTATCATGGACAAAGATTTGGTCCATGGTAAATCAGTATTTGTCTTGGTCTAGTAAAACAAACCAGCAAATGATCAAACCTCACAGAATCCTATGTCTTTCTGTAAGCCACCTTAAGTCCATTTGAGAAGGAAGCAGAATTGTACTTAATTAATTCAGTTATTAATTTGAAAATGACCATGAGTCTTGCCTTGGAATCATCCCAGAGAGCCTCTGTGGCCCCCTTGGCCATGATCTTCCTAATTAGAAGTATGCCTATTGTGATGATACCGTTACAAGCTCTTTCTCCTCACTTTTCTGTGAGCTGCTAAGCCCCATCAGCCCACCCTAGGATACCTGGGCACTGCGTCCCCACTGTGCGGCTGGGCCGGGGGGCAGATGTTACCTCCAGCTCCCGCAGGACAGGATGGTCCTCGATGCCAGGGAACAGGACTCTCATGGCATAGGTACGATAGTCCAGGTAGGGGATACCTGAGCGGTCCAGGTCACTGGTCAGCTCATTGATGTCTGTCTGGAGTTCAGCAAAAGCTACAAAAATGCAGTGGAGACAGGGAGGCTCAGGAGGGGAACCCCAGCAAAAAGGGGAAGGTGGGAGAAAAAGTTTTTGAAGGAGGAGGGGGGCTGGGGACACAGAAAAGGAGGGTTATAGGGGTACAATTGCAAAGAGATTGAGATATCTCCAGGCTGCCTTTCTTAGGTGGTAGGAATATGGACGATATCTATATGATTTCCCTTTCTGTGCTTATCTATAATTTTGAATTTTCTTTCTAAGTATTACAAGTGTAATTAAAACAAAGAAAAAGGAGGAACACCATGACCTGGTGCTGCAGGTGCTGGAAGCAGGTGAGAAAGTGGCCAGCAGACCAAGCAAAGACTGAAACAGGCATCTTTGATCCGCTTTTCCAAGCCAGAGGGCAAATCAAGACGCAAAAACCTTGGGGGACCATAAAAATCAAAACCATAATGACACAGGGTTGATACTACCAAAAAATGGGAAAGAACAAAAGTTGGCGAGGATGTGAAAAAACCGAAGCCCTCACAAATTGGTGCTGGGAATATAAACTGGTGCTATTGCTCTAGAAGACAATTTGGCAGTTCCTTAAAAAATTGAACATAGAATTACCATGTGACCCAGCAATTCTGCTCCTAGATATCTATCCAAAAGGATCAAATGCAGGAATTTGAACAGATACTTGCATGCACATGTTCATAGCAGCATCAGTCACAACGCCAAAATGCGGAGACAACCCAATGTGAAAGATGGACGGATGAACAAAATGTGGTCTACATGATCAATGGAATATTGCTTAGCCTTAAAAAGGAAGGACATCTGACACACGCTGCTACGTGGGTGATTCCTAAAGACATTCTGCTGAGTGAAACACGCCAGAGACAAAAGGACAAGTACCATATGATTCCACTTATATGAGGTCCCGAGAGTTGTCAAATTCATAGAGACAGAAGGTAGAATGGTAGTTGCCGAGAGCTGAGTGAAAGAGTAATGGGGTTATTGTTTAGTGAATGCAGTGTTGTAGTTGGGGAAACTGAGAAAGTTCTAGAAGTGGATGGTGAATGTACTTAATGCCACAGAATTGGGGCAGGGGAGAGCCCTGGGGTGTAGAGACAGTGAGGGCTAAAATGGTCAAGTTTATGTTATATATATATATATATATTTAACACACATACACAAGAAACTGAGAACAAAACCAAACCTAGCCTTGGGGCACCCTGGCCATTAGGCCCTCTGCTGACAAGGGCAGACTTGTCTCTTGGTGCCCTCCTCTGTCCCCCTCCCCAGCCCTGGCACAGGGAGGAGCCCTTGTCCACCTTTACTCAGCCCTGCTCTTCCCCTTCATCCAGCAGAGGGCTTGTTTCTGATCCCAACGTTTGCAGCAAAGGGAGAAGTGTTTTTATTCCTAATTGAAATGTTTCCCAGAGAGCTCACTGGGTCCTCAGCCCCAAGGGATGCCAGATACACCCATCACCTCATGGCTGTGGTTGCGTGGGAGACGGGAAACAACACAATCTCCACTCCCACACACATCCACAACCAAGGACAGCCGCAAGCTCAGCTTCGGAGTGCTCAGCCTGCTGTGCTGAAGGGAAACAAACCCTGGGGAGGGAGGCAGGTAAGATGTTCCTGCCTTTTCTCTTGCTGCTGCTGCTGCCTCCACGTGCTCCCAAGGCATTATGCAAAAGGAGCCAGACACTCGCACGTGGGGGATCTAGAGGCTGAGATTCTGACTGTGGGAGACCAAGGCTCTGAGTGGGAGAGGAAGGCAGCCAGATTGTGGTATGAGTCAGGGCACAGTGGACAGAACAATGTGATCGGCCCTGGGGCCTCCCCCTGGGCATTACCAGGAATTCTCTGGCCCTGAGGACAAAGGAGACAGAGGTCAAAGTGGAATACAATGGCTGAGGTGGGAAGGATGGGAGTCAAGATCAGCATTGTGGGTAAGGAGGGAGGTAGTAAGTTTGCTAAAGGAAGAGGGCCCAGGAAACACGGGGGGACCTCCACTTACCTTCCTTACACTCCAGGGCCACACGGGACTCCAGGTTGTCCATCTGCATCTGGAGCCTCTTCAGAGTGAGGTCATTTTCTCGAGACTTCCGCTTGTAGGCAATGAGGACGATGATGACAATGATGAGGAGGAGGCTGCCGCCCGCCGCAATGCTGACAATGGCTGGCAGGGTCAGCAAGCTGTCTGAGGTGACACTCACCGAGCCAGGAGAGAACACCATCCCGCCCACGTGAACCTGTGCATCGTACACACGCAGACACTGTAGAGCCCTGGCATGCCATCGGATCCTTATCATTTCAGAAAGGACACGAGAGACCACAGCCACACAGTGCAGTTTGGAAACAAAACAACATCCTGCTGACGGTCGGCCTCACTGCGTTTGCGTTCTCAACTTCTACACATTTTAATTGTCTGACATGGAGATGAGATGTGGAATAGCAGGAAGAGAGAGCCTTTCTTACAACAGATTGTGTATGCACAGTGAGGAGGGAGGAAATGATGGAAAGAAGAGGGCTCACTCACCATGACCTTGTGCTGCCCCGTGAGGTTGGGGGGCTCACAGAGCAGCTGTGTCTCGGACACAGTGACAGTGCACGGGGTCTCTCCGACCAGCACGGTGTAGTTGAGTTTGGCACCTCCAGAGGCAGGGGGGCAGAGGTTTTTGCCCTGTAGATAACAGTAATCTTAGTAAGAAAAATTGACATATGCACTCAGAAGTTAATTGCCTTTTTAGGAAAAGATTAAGGAGAGAGAACAAGGAGGGAAGGGCAGCAGTGCCAAAACCAATGGGTGACAACATGGAGTTTTTAGAGAGGACTTGGCCACACTTTGGAGAGAAAGAGAGAAAGCAAATGGAGGAGAGAAAGAGAGTAGGAAATAGGGAGGAAAGGAAAACAAAACACCAAACTAGTGAAAATTTGTTGGGTTTGGGGGGACACAAGGGATATCGATGGAAGTGGTGGAGTAGCAACACACTTGTACCAGGGAGCTGTGACCCCCCAAAATATGTGCACAGGTTCCAGTGGCCACAAAAGCAGTCAGTTTGGGTCCCAAAGCTTACAAGAGTAAACAGAAATATTCAAAGTTTTTCTCAGGATTCCCAGGTACAAGATACAGGGTGGGGAAAGAGTAGGTTTACCGTCATTTGTATGGAAAATAACACAATGATTAGGCAGTAATAATAGGAGAATAAACTGTTTCATGTACTCACAAGTATAAAGCTACTTTTGCCCCACCCTGTATTATCACCCGATGGGCCAACACCTACAAACAAGCTTCCTTTACAGGGAAAGATGAGAGCTGTGAGAGTCCATTATGTGTTGAAAGGAGAACAAGAAAGGCCAGGAGGGGATGCTCTGTACCATCCCTGTCCTCCCCACATTCCTACCTTCAGGATGATGGGGGATCCTGGCTTCTGATCCAAGACTCCAGTAGGGCTGAGTAGTTCGAAGGTTGGGTTGGGGTAGTAGATGAACTTGGTGTCATTGTAAATGAGCAAGGACTGGACATTATTAAAGACAAATCCAAACTCGTCTGGCCGTTCCACAGTGTCAAGGCCAGGCCGGTAGTCCGTGGTCAGAGAAGGTGCCAGGCAGGTTAGGGTGGTGGTGTTCACAGTTTTACACACCTAAGAGATCCAGAGTGCAGCATTCAAAAATCTAGCAAATGACCCCAGCCACCCCTCCTATCCTTTGCTTGTTTTGGCCACCACTATTAGGTTACTTGCTTATCTTCATTAGGTAGTGAACCCCTTGAGAAACAGGGTGTGAAACTGGTTTTGGGAGGGGTTGCATTTTAACTTCATTCATTCATTCACCTGCTTGAGGCCAGGTACTGTACTAGGAGACAGGGTTATCTAGTAAAATAGTCACAGCATATAGGAGGAGACAAATGATTCAAGAAGCCTAACAGAGTCCTGGCAGAAGGCTGGAAACACAGTAGGGGCACCAGCACTGTTAAATGCATGAATGGATGTGAGGAAGGCCCTAGTGGGGTAGTAGTACCAGGTGCTGGGGGACTGTCTGGGTGTGGCCATGAGTGTGTGTGTGTGAGTGTGTATCAGGGTAAGGGTGACTCACAGAAGCTTTCCCTGGGAAGAAATGAATGAAATTTAATCTGAAGAATGGGTAGGACTTACCTAGACATGGAAAGGGAGGGGGCAGGGAACAAATTCCAGGCAAAGGGAACAGCAGCAAAGGCCCAGAGATGAGAGAGCACAGAAGGTTCGTGGAAAACTAGGATGCAATGTTGGGTGTGAAGGTGAGTGTGTGAGTGTGGGGAGGGATGCGAGGAGAGGAGCAGGATGTATTGTGAGATAAGTAATTTGCCAGCACATCGTAGGTGTTCAGTTAGCGTTTATTGGCTACACTGATGAATGAAAAGGAGCCTTCAACTCTTTAAATGTTCTACTTATGATCTCTCTCCTCCAACCAAGCATTCCCTAACTGAAAGGGGATATAACCTTGATATTGACAATGAGTTCAGGATGTTCTTTCTTTCTTGGTGGACTCTGGTCTCCCAAATGAAATTCTAGCTGGACTGATGCCTGCTTAGCACAAGCTATGTCATGTTCTTCTCTGGTTTAGATCTTCAGCTGCCTAAGGCAGCAGCCAGAATGAAGAAAGCACTACAGGACCCACGTGAAACTTGGGGAGAAAACCTGCACTCCTACTCCCACTGTCCAGTTTTGGCTATGGGAACCACAGTGTCCCAGCAACAGCCAAGGGCATCTGTGAGAACTCAGCCTGCTCAAGTACACACTGTCCTGGCAGGTCCACACACGTGTGTCTGGCCAACGCACACATACACGGACTTCATGTTCAGAAAACACGACCGTGTGTGAAACTGCAAAAAGGCCAACCCTTGCACAGAAATTAGGTCAGAGTTCTAAGGCCAAGCATTAACGCTCCATGTCTAGAGGCAGTCTGAGTTGAAGCCAACAGCTCCCTGAGGGCTCCATGCCATGTTGCGGGTCAGTTCCCATTCCCACCCTTTTTAGCTCACACTTCAGCAACCCCTTAGAAGCCTAATGTCTGTTTCGTGTTCCAGCTGGGGACACTCTGGCTTGAGGAAAATGCAGGGCGGGGGTGCAGTCAAATGGAGAGTTGAGCCAGGGAGTCCAAAACCCCAGGCTCTGTGGGGCAGATGCAGCCTGAGCGTGTCTCCTCACTCCCCAGCCCGTCTCTGTCCCCGCTCATTCCAATTCTCCCAGACTGGACTCCTGTGTGAACAAGCAAATCGCTCCCAAACAAGCAGCCTCTGTTTGCTTCCTGCCCTGTGCTGCATCGGCACTTTGTTTGCCAAACATTCCTTGGGGTTTTGTGGCCTTCACTCTGGCCCTTCTCACTTCTCACTGTGGCTGCTTCACGACCCAAAGGCAAGCAGAGGCCCCAGTGGACGGAGGCTGCCATTCGACCCAGGCTGGGCTGAGAGGCCAAGTGCTTCTCTCCCGCCCTCCTAAAAGAGAAAGCCCAGGGCAGAGTTCATGAACTTCCCACTGTGCAGCCAGGCTGGATGGAAAAGTACAGACTCCAGGCTTGCCAGCCTGCAGATCCCAGGCAAGAGGGCCCCCAACTCTCCAGAGGGGAGAACTAGGAACAACTCTCTAACTCCTTGAAGCCCTGCGGTCATGGTGGGTAGGCTGGGGGAAGCCCTGGGGAGAATCCTGCCCAGGGTTGCAAAGGCTTCTGGGACGGGGAGGGCGCCCAGAACAGCCTTCTCAGAGATGAATGTCAGGTATGGTGAAGACCTTCCCAGCCCAGCCTTCTCTTCAAATGGCTTCCCCAGGACTGATGTTCAGCCTCCGAAAGTCGACCTTGTCAGTCACATACTCATTTCCCAAAATTCCCTCTGTACTATATTAACCATGTCTTTTATTTTCTGTATTCTGGTGCTTTAACATCTGGGGCCTTGCTGACTCTGGAGGGACTGACTGCCCCTCCCCAGACTCACCAGTTTCTAGGGACAGTGAACAACTTGCTGCCCTCTAGAGCTGCTCTCCTAATGCAAATAACCAATCCAGAGCCCACAGGCCCAACCGCATTTCACACTGTGGGCAACTATGCACCTTCCCTAACTGCATCAGGGCTAGGCACCAGACAAGGAGGGACAGCCCCTCTGCCCCCATCCCACTAAAATGAACCAAAGTGGCCAATCCTTAACCCACTCACCTTGCCTTGCTAGTTCCTTCCTGTGGAAACCAATATAAAGGCTCTTGCCCGTTTTCCTTTCTCCTTCTGCTTCCTAACCTGCCCTGGGGTTTCTCCTCCCCACCCCACCCCACCCCACCCTTGCCATGGCAAGGCTCCCTGTCCTTGGGACCTGTGTTAATAAACTATCCAATGGCAGTCATTTCCTGATCTGTTGGCCTTGTCATATGTGGGTAACAATAAAACCTATATTTAAAAAATATACTTAAATTGTTTGGGAGTTTTATTCTTCCCTGAGTATAAACCCACCATTCCCATTCCTACCCCTCATCTTCCTCCCTTCCACTTAGGCCTTGGAATTGGATAGATGGAGGTGGTCTGTCAGCTATGGGGACACTGGCCTCGGTCGGAAAGTGGCATGGACTCTTTACCCATGGATCAAGCTCTATACCTGGGATAAGGAGACATGTGCTCTCCCAGCCCAAAGAGCTGTGACCATGGTGTGTGCTGAAGGTGTGAGGCAGGTATCCCCACGTCTCTGGCATGATGGGATGTCAAGTATTGGAGCATCTCATATGGTCTAGTTAGGAAGAGTCCAGATATTTGCAATACAGCTTGGCCCTGCCACTGGCCACCTTCATGACTGGGGGCAAGTCCTTCATTTTGGACCTTCGTTTCCTCTGCTGTACAACGAGGGGCTTGAACCAGGTGGTCCCTGAGACCTTTCCAGATCTAGCCTTATAGTTCCTGTCACTTGGAGTGTTTCTGTTTCCTCAGAAAGCCTCAAGCACTCTGGGAATGTGTCAGAGATGAGGGTAGATATAAAGCCATCCTCCCCCTCTCCATTTCAGCCTAGTCAATCCTCTGAAGGTCGAAGCAGTAATAATGGCAATTTATTTGAAAAATAATGGCCATAATTTATAATGCCAGCATCTGCTGAACTATAATTATAAATACAATAATGTCTCAGAAAATATTGGCTAAGAAGAGCCACTAGAACAAACTAAAAAATTTATAACATATCAGACATTCTGCCCTTATGTTAGAAAACTTCTTTAAAATCACAAAAATCCATAATGAAAAAATTGAATTACATGGCTCTGCACAGAGGAATAAAGTAAAACGTTCAACCTGATCATCTCAGCAATCCAGATGGAACAATTTGCATGCAGTGACTAACGTTTATCAAGTGCCCACCTCAGCGGCCAGCGGCTGCAGGTGACAAATCTGCAAGGCGAGTCTTACCATCCCCCGGGGAGTGGGAGATGGGGGATCAGAGAAGTTAAATGACTTGAGTATGGTTGTTCAGCTAACAGATGGCAGTTTCCTGCTTCCTCCAATCCAGAAGCATCTGGATCTGGAGTGAGAATTTCTTCACCGTCTCATAGCAGTGCTTCTTATCAGACCTTCAAGTGAACATGCCACAGACAGGGGCCCCTCTGTGCTGTATCTATGCTCAGAAGGCACTATGTTTATGCACTCATTGTATCACCTTCTGACAAGAAATGAGTATGCCATAATTATAAAAATCGTCATCAGGCTCCAGTGTTTGGGGACATGACCCAGGTTCAGCCTTGAGCCAACTTTCTTTTCCTGCGGTCAGATGCTCCAGTGCCCCACACAGAGCTCATCTCACCACAAAACCCCGACACACAGCTGTGTTTGCCCAGCGCCAGGCGGACCAGCACTTACTCACATTGACAGATTCTTTGCCATTAAACTTGACTCTGATTCTTGGCTCCTGAATGACATCGAGGTTGAAGCCTGTGATGGTCAGGGGTGTATGGCCACTGGGAACAAGCAGAGGCCAGGTTAGGTAAAAAATCAAACTGCCACCACCTCCACCCCTGGGATCCTCTCACAAGCCACACCTGGGCCGAGGGGATGATGCCATGGGGTGCGTTCGTCCACCCTGTGCCTCCTCACCTGGCAATGCTCCACTCTGGCTCGATGCGTTGTACCCGGGGGTCATCTATGTACTCAAACTGCAAGTTGTTGTCCACATGGGCTCGGTCGACACTCACAGAAACGGGGACTGGACCCAGTCCATTGGATGATGGAGGAGAGACACACACGATCTCATTCATCGATCGCCTGCCGGGGAGACAGCAGGAAGGTTGTGAAGAAAGGCATGGCGATGCGGGGTGCACTGTGCTGGATGAGGGGCTTTCCTCAGTCTGAGGGTGTAGCCAGAATGTGCCCTCCGTCCCGAGACACTGTATGCTAGGGAACACAGCCCTGATCAGTGGGGATCAGTGCCCTTTCTACCCGACAGCCAACTTGGGTTCACTTAGGAAGGAGTAATTGGAGGAGGGGATCAGAGAATGAGAGGCAGGAGCCAGGCTCCATGGGCTGCATCCTCTTTTCTGGATTTTTCTAGAAATGACTGGTCAGCTGGTGCTTAGAATCCAGTAAGTCAATTAATGAATATTTATTGAGCAACTACCATTCAGAAAAGTGAATACATAGTCCTTGCCCCGAGGGAGTTTACGGTCTAAGGAGTTGATTATCGGGTATTCATCCACGGATTCTCAGAATTCTCTGAGGATTCTCTGCATCCCCAATGAAGGTATTTCACAAATAGTAGGCACTCCATTTCTTAGCCCCAAGAGACATCCTGAGGATGAGTCTGTGTGCTTTCTGAGGACTGAGGCCAGTCTTCAGGTAACCACAGTGGGGACCTAATGACTGTGCAGTCGGTCCTGATGGTGACAGGACAGTTCCCAGGAGCCTTTCTCAGCAGCAGTCTTAAGGGCCTCACTTCTAATTATGGGGGGGGGCAAAGAAACCCGGAATGTATTTATAAAATATTGTGTATTCACTCTTACATGTTTAAACTTCAGTCACCTGCAAAGTACTCCCCATTCGATACAATACACCTATCAAGACGTTTTCCCACTGCTCAAAACAGGTTTTGAACTTGGTAATTTTTACTCCTTTCAGTGCTTCCGCTGTGCTTTGTTTTATCTCTTCCCTGTTAGCACAATGTTTCCCTTCGAGAGCTTTTTTTCATCCAGGGAAACCAAAAAAGGGGCCTTGGGGAGAGATCAGGTGAATAGGGAGGGTGGGGCGCTGGGGTCATCGATATGGTCTAAAACTGCTGAACACTCCGCACAGTGTGGGTAGGTGCGCTCATAAACACCATCATGAAATGGGCACATGCACTGAAAAAGTCTTCAGAAAAATTCACTGAAGCCAGAGGCAGCCTCCCACGACGCTGTCAGCTGGTGCACTGATACGATGGGTTCCTAGAACAAGCCCCTAGTGGAGGAAACTTGTACTGCAAGGGGCCCACCCTCCCGCAGATTATTCCGGGTTTTTTGGGTCGCCCTCATACTTGTAGAAGTACCCAGCCGCTGTGATACATACAGTATACAGTGACTAGTGGTATATGTGGGTTACAGTGACACAACCCAGGATGTAGCACATAACATGAATGTGACGGACAGGCATATGTGTGCACATGCACAGGAACATGTGTACACAGGCCACACAAGGACAGTCTTCTAATGCTCTTTCGAGCGCGTCTCACCCATAGAACTCGCAGGTCTGGTTGCCCAGGTACACGGCCACGCTGCTCCCAGCCCCAAGGTAATGGCCCGTGATGGTCACCATGGTGCCTCCGGACTCTGGCCCACGAATGGGGTTGAGGGACAGCACAGAAGGATTCTTTGGGAAGAAGCAGAGAAATGCTCATAGCTCAGGTTTTTCCTAAAGGGATGGATCCAGGCTAGACTTAAGGACAGAAGGAGGGACTGCATCTTTCCTCAGAGTGGAGGTACTTTTCCTGCCCCTCTGGATCCCAAACACTCTGTCTGCCTACCCTGAAGCTGAGACCCTTTCTAAGAAGAGGCTCCAGGCATGTCCAGGAAAGACAGAAAGGTCACATTTTGGAATTAATTAACTCCTTAGGGAGTCTCATGCCCACAACACTGATGGGAAGGCATAGATGACACTGACTAATCTATCAATTAGTTTACAAATTGAGAACAATTTGAAAATGCTTCTCTATCTAGAGCCTGTACTGATTTTTTTGGCACAAAATCGATAGGGCTGAATAAAGCATCCCTGCCTGGACTGGGCCACTGTGAGGCTAAAGTCCTCCATTAATGGCTCATGTACATGTCCTTCTGCCCCTTCTAAGCATCTGAAGGGCACACCAGTGTGCCTGGTGCAGGGAGCTGTTAGTAAATGTTAGACATAGCTTCCCCATTCTGTATCAGGAGGATGGCCCATCAAGGGCCGGGACTTTCAAGTAAGCTTATTAAGCTTTAAAATTAAGCCTGAAGCTTAGAAGAAATGTCATTTGGCCTAAAATACATCACGTGGCTGACCTAAATCAGAAAGGAATTGCATTTGCCTAGGGGGCAGCAGAGTGGAGTGGAAAGTGCACTTAACTAAGCAAGTACACAGACATGCACTAGTCCCCATCAGCTGCTCGCTTGCAATGAGCCCTGAATGGAGGTTCTGGACCACCCAGAGCCTTGGTCTGCTCCTCTGTCTAGAGGAGGGGGGTGCTGAAGTGTCTCTGCAGCTCCCCCGTGCTCTGACATTCAACAGTTCTCCCTCCATCTAGTGTTTCTGTGTTTGCTTCTCACAGAAGATTGTATCTGTCTGTGTCGGAGATGGGGGAGGTGGGGGACAGATAGGCCCTGGTTCTTCCTAATCTGAGATACAAGAATACAAGAAAAAGGTGCAGATGCCAGGATAAGAAGGCAGAGACTGGAAAACCGACAATAAGCAGGAAAAAAAATGCCTCGGGGAGAATAGAATCTTGTGGTTTAACGATTTTTCGAAACTCGTAGCAAGGCTGGTTTGACCTCACCAGCTGGTGCTAACACTTTTTAATGGAGAATTCGATGTGGCAATGTAGGTAAGTGTCAGAAAAGGGACTCGAGGGCATAGAAGCAAGTTATTGATTCAGTAGGCACTTTAAAGAAAGTCTTTGTGATTTTACTGCCTGGCGCCTGAGTGTGGAGAGATGATTTCAGGTGTGAATGTGTGCATACTGGTGTGTACCCACAGCAGCTCACTAGTACACCTGACTCCCGTGATCCTGCACAGACCCACGGTCCTGCAGTTTCAAGTGATGCCTCTAAATTCCTACTTATGGTATCCTTGACAGAAAACAAAGCTTGCTGATAAATATAGACCTTTTTTAATTGGGTCCTCCAGGCACTCTATCCTCATTAGACTGGAATTAGAGGAAGATACTATGTTGGTAGGGGCAAAGGGCAGCCCCTCACTCCCTGGGAGATGTTTCTAAGATTGGAATTCTAAGGAAAGCCTGATTTTGCTTTATTTAGAACTCTGACCTTTGGCTCTGGGGGACTCCAAGGTCTTCATAGCATTATTAGTCACACACCCCTCCCTTTTGGAAAGACAGGCTTGTAAGGTGAGGCCAAAAGTTCCCTGTCCTGGTTTCTTGGAGGTGCCTGGCTTGGGAGGAGGTATGTGGCAAAGTCTGGAAGGAAGTGTGCCCTTGCTAGGAGCCTGTAGCCTTGAACCAGACCCCATACTCACCACAAAGGTGTACTGTTGGTGGGACTTGGTCATGAACTCTGGCTTACACTCGCCAATGCACAGGCGCACGGGCCCAGAGGTGGTTCCCACGAGGGCGTGGCCCATCTCACACACGATCCTGAGAAGAGAGTGAATCTTCCCGTGAGAGGCTTGGCAAGAGCTGGTATGCCTGCTCCTACTTGCTCATGGTCACAATGAAATGACTCATCACAGTCTTGCAATGGTGCTAAACTGAGAGTCAGCTTGCTCACCCATTCAGCTGTGCAACCTTGGGTAAGGGATTTCCCTCTCTGGTTTTTAATCTCTCATTTGTACAGTGAGAGTTTGGAAGAGTTCATCTCTAAAACCCAGTAAATGCTATACTGCCTAAATCTATGAACAAGCCCTTAGTACCCAGTACCTAGTGCAGTACCTACCACTGGGTGGCTACCCAATATTCGTGGAATAAACCTAACATCCAACAGAGAGGTCCAGGGGCCACAATTTAGTGTCCTTTCCTATGTGACAAGCCAACACTGCCACTCTCCCTAAAAAAGGGAGTGAGGGCCTATTTGTCAAACTGACTCAATTGTGGTTCATTTCTTGCAGTGAGCTTTCCAAAGAGAATAGATAATCTGGTGAGACAGTGAGGGTCTGAAACAGGACCTTGGAGCACAGTGGGAGAGGTGGAGTCCTGTGGCAGCCAGTGAAGGGCTGGGAAGCAGATGAGTTCACTAGAACAGCAGTGGGCGCTGGACTCCGATTTGATCAAGGGCGGAGTGCCCTGAGCTGGTGGATGAGGCAGTGGCCCAGCCCTGGGGTTGGAAGTCATGTCTCACGTTAACAGGAGAGCTAGAGAGGAGAGGGCGTGCAGCATTCTCTCTCAGGAAGTGCAGATCAGTACCCCAGTGATGCCTTCCCTGGTGCCGGAGATGAGTTACAACAGGCACATTTACAGACTGGTTGCCTTGGCCACAGCTGCAGACTAGAAAGGGTGGACAGCTGGAGGGATTGAAGAAATCAGGTGCTTGGGGGGAATCTCTTGCCTGGTACTGTAGGCATGGGGTATGCGGAAAAGGGTTCAACCAGGCTCAGCAAAAGAGAACCTTGGAGCAGAGACAAAGATTTTCTTTTCCTCGAAATACCACGTATAAGTTCAGAGCAGCCTGGCACCCCTGGTAGGTTTGCTTAGTGGGGAGTCAGAAAAACAGAACCCCTTTGCACTAATCCACAGCATTATCCTGGCACGGTGGGGAAGATCCGTGTTTAACCGAGTGGTGTTTATCTCAACAGCTTCTCTAGGAAGGAAGGTAACTAAACAGAGATTTCATTCCGATGTAATAAAACTTGCATTAAACAAATACACTGCGCGATCGCACACATGGTATGCCACTGATCTCCATCTCCTTCATAACAGTTAATCCCAAAAAGCACTTTCACTCCTGGTGAATATTTACTTAGCATGCAATAACTGTCTTATTACGTTTAGCATATTAGATTCAATAAGAAAGTACTGAATGCACAGGGAAGGATACTCTCCTCCTCCGTCCCTTCCTCCATGAATGAATAAATTAATCATGAACCTAGTGTAAAGATGATAGTGATGATCAATTAGTATTTTACACATAGCTGTCTCCTTAAACCTCATTAGCAGAGCATTTGAGAAGCCTAATTTATGGTACTGTGTATGGTTATCTCAATGCTGCTACCTGATTGAAGTAACAACTCTCTCATTCTATCTCCTGGGTCCTAGTGCCTGTGGCTGTTTAGGGTCCTGGCCATCCCGCAAACCATGCCTGTGCTCTCAAGGAGCTCCAGAGGAGGCACAGAAGAGGAGGGGGCAGACAAGTCTCCTTCCCTCTGTTCTCATCGGGGCTTTCTTGTCCCTCACTCACTCCTCTTGGACTATCTGTGCCAAAGTGGCTCTCAAGCAGAAAAGGAGGAGCTTATGGCAGGCTTGGAATCATAAAAAGAGGAAATATGAGAACATGTGAAGGTCATAGGCATATCTGTTCTTCCTTGGGCCATGCCAGCACCTGTCTAAGAGAAAAGAAAGCCTAGAATGTCCCGTCAGTTGTGTCTGCAGGGAGTTAACAATGGCCTGGGGCCTCTTGGCACACTGTTTTTCTAGAATATTTTTTCTCCTAGGGTTCATGTCCCAAAAGATAAACCTTACATATCAAGCACCTGTGAAAAGGGGGATGGATGGCAGATGGGCTCTGCCCAGGTGTCCAAGGCTGAATGGCTGCAGTTGGTTCTGAATGCTGCTCTGCCTAGAAGGGAGTGATATAGAGGACCAGGGGCTGGGCCACAGTGAGGGCCGAGAGCTGGACCATGGATTCCCCTCCTCAGCACTGCAGCTAACCCCTCTCCCCACCTGTAGAATGAGATTCTACTTTATCTTTTGAGTGGGAAGAGAGGCAGTGGGCTATAGAAAGGGTCAGGGTTGGTAAGGCTAAGAAACTGACAAGAGTCCTAAGGAATCAGGCAGCATTGTAGAACTCAAATGCCCTCTAACTCTTTGTCCTTTTTATTCCTGGGATGCAGGGCTTGCATCCTTGAGTTTATCTGTTGTAGGCATTTGTCCTCTGAGCTCAGGGATATATGCAGTTAAAGGAAAAAGGAAGGGCAGCTGTAGGAAAGGAAAGGGTTATACTGAGAAATTAGGGTCAGACCATACTGAGCTATGATCATTGCTGGTACTGGACAAAACAGGATCTTGGGCCATCCCCAGGCTCTCCTATAGGGAGTGTCTTATGATCTGCATTTTATAGGCAATGAAACTAAGGCTCAGAGATGCTCAGTGACTCATCACAGCCATAGTTCTGGTAAGCCACAAAGCCATGATTCAAATCCACAGCAGCTGACTCCAGGGCTCATAACTTTGACCACTCCACTCTACTGCCCTTAGAATTAATGGAATGATTTGTGTGTCTTTTGGGAAAGGGACAGGGTAAATAGACATGGCAGCAATGCTTGGGTGGAGTTGAGGTCGCAGGAGTAGGGGTGGGGGGAGGGAAGACCTGGCTGGGTTCCTAGGGCTCTGAGAGCTAATCACCTGTGTCCCCCACCTTGCTGGTTGTCAGTGACCACAGGCAGCAGTGTGTGCACAACTTCTGCCTTCAGGTCTCACAAGTCAGCAAAGTTCCCGGGGTATGGTTTCTGGAGGACTCCTGCCTTCTCTGCCTTCTCCCAGAGTCCTTGGTGGCTCTAGGCTCCCTATGTTCTATTAGGAGACAACAGCTAGAGATGTCTTTTCCTTACAAAGTAAGGAATTGGACTGATTAACTGACCAATACTAATTTAGCTTCAATAGTTGAAGGCTTGACTCCTCCTGGTTGACAGGGGACTTCTGGAGACAAATTAGTGCCAGCAATATGCTTTCTAATGGTGGGAGGCACAGGTCCCATAGGGCAGACACTTCTTCTGACATACTCAGGACCACAGACATGGCTGTAGAGATCTCATATTTCTATATACTCATTTTCCAGATGAGACATTTGAGGATCAGGGAGCGAAGTCACTTGCCCAGAGTCACCTAGCTCATCAATAGCTTAATTCCCAGCACCCAGCCAGTGCCCTCACTTCCATACCTGACCACCTCCCTTAAATTGGCATAGAGATGGTCTCTTTCACCCCGTGGCTGTGCACCTGGAGTGGGGGACACACGTGTCTAACATCAATCTATCCAGCTGTGGCCAAGTTCACAGGCACGGCAGGTAAGAGGGAGGTGGTTTGAGGATGAGCTCAGTCCAGATCACACAGAACCCCAGGCCCAGGCCGGGCTGAGCTGCACCCTCAACCTGCATCCCACTGCCTGGAAAGCGTCCTGTCATGGAATCGTCTGGTCCTCCACAGTCCTGTGGGGTGTTGACTGCAGGACTAAGTGGGGCCCTTTAACCAACATTAACCTAATTGTTGAGTGATAGATGGCAGGCACAAGCATATGGTGAGTCATTACTGTGCCCGATAATCTTGCCCACACCCGGGACTCTGCACTGCGCCCATTTAGCCAAATTCATCTCTCGCAGACATCTGTAACGATCGTGCCTGCTGCTCTCTGCCCGGGATGGAGGCTTTAATGATGTTAACAAACTAGGGAACCTCAAGAGCAGTAATGAGCCTGGCACGGCTGGAAACCAGGGCTGCGTGCAGCCGAGGCACTGACTGTGTTGGCCGCCTCCACCTCCGGCCTGCCCTGCACTCGGAGACAATGGGGGTGGTTTTCCAGGGCGACCACCAGCCTTGGCAGGGACCCCGGGTGACCATTCACCTTTCCGGGATCCTTTCATATTCTCACTTCCAGTTTCTCTCAGCACTTTCTTCCCTGTGGCCCCAGGCGAGTGTGGAGCATTTGATTTCACAGATAGAACTCTATTTCCTTACATTTGTGTGGACCATCACAGTCTCCATTTTCTCATCTTACTGAATTTCCCTCAGAACTTGTATAGCAGGAACCATGATTTCCATTAGGCCAATGAAGGTCAGAGAGGCCGGACAGTTTGCTAAGGTCTCAGGGCTGGTCAGTAGAGGAGCCAGGACTTAGAATACCTTCGAATTCCAAATCTCATGACGTGTCCATCTAGCTGCCCAAGAATTTGCTCTTCTCAGCTCAGAGCCTTACTCCTCACTCACCCCAAACCCTTTCCTTTGGAGTCCTGTGGCATCTCACCAAGTTGGAGACTTAGCCTGTGTCCAGAGGCACAAGGTGGGTCCTGGAGGCCATGGTGGATTTGGGTCAGTGAGACCAAGTGTCTAGCTCAGCCTGGCATGGTGCTGGCCTCTGTAAAGGATCAGCTCTGAGGATCTCTGCAGGTTATCCTGGCTTCTGTTCCCAACAGCTTTCAGCCCCTCTTCTGACTCAGAAGTGCTACAATGTCCTGTCCCCTTTTGTCTCCCTCATCTCTTTGCTGTAGACCTTGCCAGGCTTTCCTCTGATGTGCACTCCTTGCAGAGATAAGGTAGTCTGTGAAGGATCTGAAGGTCTGAAGGGTCAGGCCAGCTTCTTCTTCTTCCCTGCTAGTGCTGGCAGAGATCACACCCAGCCTCAGAGTCTGGGAATTCACCCATCTGACACTGATCCAGCTCTGGGCCTCACTGGGATTATGGCCCCTGACCCTGGAAGACACATTCAGATGAATCATGAAATTTCCAGGCCACTCTTACCCAGCAGTCTTGCTCCATGGCTATTAAGTGAGGGAAGAAGCCTGGAGCAGGAGTCTGGAGACTCAAGTTCCAACTCTGACTTGACCACTCATGCTCTGAGTGAGCTGGGAAAGTCATTTCCCTTCTCTCGTGCTTTGTAAAATGACGATAACAATATGTACCTCTCAGAGTTCTTACCAATTAAGAGTGAGATAATGGATGAAAGTGAAGTTATTTTTATGGTTGCTACTAAAGGCTGGCTCTGGAGAGGTCAGAAGGAGGACCTGAGGCTGCAGAGGGGTAAAGCTCAGGGAGGGAAACCCCAACCTCAAACCTAGAACCCCTTGCAGAACTGTGATCTCTGTGGAACCAGAGTGACTTGACCAGACTTTGTAGGATCAGTCATGTGGAGTGATCTGGCTGCTCCCCTCCCTTTCTCCTTTGAAGAAGAGGCACCCCTCCTTCTACCCACCCACCCCAGCTTTGTACCCATCTCCTGCCCACCGACCCCACTGAGCTGCCACTGCCAAATGAACACACCCCAAATTGGAACATATGTCACTCCTGGAGCCCCGTTTGCCTGTCCGCTGCTACATGCCTATTTTCTAATTTCCAGCTGACATTTCCCTTAGTGAAATAAATGAATTTGCTCTGGCGGAGGCCCTGCTTGGATTAAGCTGCTGTCAGAGCCCCATGAGCCAAACAAATCGTTGCCCTCAGCCCACCTTGCGGGATGCATTCTAATGGGGTCTGCTGGGGAGGGGCCAGGGAAGAAGAGGAGGAGCCTTGGCTGGTTGGGAAACTGACTCAGTCCTGCCAGTGGGCAGGCAAAAACTGAATAGGGGCAGCATTGCTCAAGGATCCCTGATGCCAGAGGAGCCAGGGAACAGGGAAGAGAACAGAATATGGCCTTCTGAGAGTGGAGATGGGAAAGCACAGGGCTCTGGGTAGACTTCTGGGGTCAGGTCCATGGGAGAATGGAGATGGGAGATGAGTCTTGGTTAAGTCCCAGAGAAGGGAGGGGAGGAGTCCCTACCCGCCCACCCAGAAGCTCCCCTGGGAGAAGGGCAGGCCAGAGCAGACTGGACTCACTGCTCAGCGATGATGTAATCCCCTGGCAGGGGTGTGCAGGGCACGCCAGCCACCTGCACATGGTGGGCGATCTCGGAGAAGTCCAGACCCAAATTCACACCGTGGATGGTCACTCGAGTCCCTCCTTCAGGTGGTCCAGACACGGTCAAAATCTGTGGGAGGGAAATGGGATTAGCAAACCTGTGGGATGAAGGCCTAGGGACTTTCATGGAAACCTGGAATTTGGGTAAAAAGAGAGTATCTTCTCATCTTTTAACTTGTCTAGTATCATGGAACCACCTTATTTTATACTCCTTGGGTCTTTAGGTCATTGACTCATTCATTCATCCATTTATTAAAATGAAATCAGAAAGTACTGGACTTAAGGAGGAAATCATTGAGATGTGTCTCTAATTCACTAGTTGCCTGATTGTCAGCAAGTCACATAATCTCACTCTACATCAGTTCTTCTGAGTTGTGATAATCATCTCTGCCGGTCTTGCCCTGGGAACTCCAAGTAGCAAACAGAGGGTGTTTGGGAGCATTCTGCAAACCAGAGAAGGCTTTGTAATTGCGAGGTGCTATTATCTGTGTGCTAGACTCTGTAGGGGATACAGTGATGAATACACAGGGAATTCTCCCTCAAGGAACTTACGGTCAAGAGGAGGCGATAAAGGAAGCCATAAATAATGCCGATGCTGGCTACCGAGTGACAAGGTGGACTCGGAGGGAAAGCTGGGAGAGCACAGAGGAGCCTGAGATGAGGCCGTGCTGCAGGGGGCGATCAAAGATGGAAAGTGTATTTGACATTGTTCTGGAAAAAGAAATCTTGTGATGCATGCTAGGAGCAAAAGGCAAGGATCATTTACTTATTCATTTCTTAATTCAGTCATCAAATGATGACTGTCTCATTTGGCTCCGACCCAACAGGGGAAGGAACTGCACAGTCAGGCTCTGTGAAGGTATAAACTTCTATCTGGGAACAGATCAGGCTCGGGAAAAATGCAGCTCTTTGAGATCCCACAGCTCCGAGGGAATAAGTGCACATTGTGTGGTTCACATTTTTCAGAAGTAGAAGGAAATTAGACTAGAACTCAGTCCTAAGCAGGAAAAATTTCAGAACTGGAAGGGAACTTGAGATATCTTAGGCTAAGATACTTGTATAACTGCCCTGGCTGGTGTGGCTCAGTTGGTTGGGTGTTGTTCTGCAAATGAAGGGTCATCAGTTTAGTTCCCAGTCAGGGCACACGCCTGCGTTGAGGGGCGTGTATGAGAAGCAACCAATTGATGTTTCTCTCTACCTCTTTCTCCCTTTCTTCCTCTCTCTCTAAAAATAAATAAACAAAATCTTTGAAAAAGTTTAAAAAAATACTGGTATAACACATACATACAGTTGTAAGAAAGACCAGCACTCTTTTCACTACCATAAGAAAGGCAGGATGGAGAGGGAGCGAAGGGGATTGGTCAAAGCCAGGAGTCTACCAGATTCTCCCAGATGGTGCCTCTGGGCAGAGAGCTGCTGCAGCCTTGGTCCCCTCTGTCCTTGGGCCCCTCTGGGGGTTTCTATGTTCCCTGTTATGTGCTGGTGGAGTGTCCAGTGGACAGAGGAGAGTCAGTGTACCCCAGGGCACAGAAGATAGGTGGGTATAGGTGAAAATGCTATTGAAGGCTCTGGAAACTCTTCCCATCTCCCGCCTCCCCTAAACTCTCCCCTGTTCTCTTCCTGTGTGATCTGGGCACCATGAGTTCTGCTGTCAACTCAGTCATGAATCCCCAAGTGATCATGGACAGAGAAAGATGATGGTGGGGATGAGGAGGACCAGGACAGGCCTCCTCCTTCAATGCCTGGCCAACTACTGGGCTCTCAGTAATTTGGCTGCACAGCCAAGACTGCAACCCAGACCTTCTGGCCCCCCACCCCCTTCTCCAGCTTTGTATCATGGAGTCTCTTTTCTTCCTTGATAGAGCAGGCCCTGAACACTCCCATCCTGGGACTCATTTACCTAAGTTACCTGGTCTATGGCTCTGACTTCCTTTCTAGGAATAAAAATATCCCACCTTATGAATAAATCAATAAGATTCATGAAATGAGTCAATGGAAAGAGTTGAGGGGCTCACAGACGCCTCTGTGTGTTGGTATGAGTGTGGGGGGCAGGCAGTACAATTTGGAGAGAAAGGAGCTGGCACAAGAAAGCATAGCCCACAGCTTTTCTGTCCCTGGGGATTCTAAAAATAAAGTACTTGATCTTGGCTCTTCCACTCTCCCCTGGCACAGTTTCCTCAGGTAGGGCCTCCTGGACTCTGCGAGATGGACCCTTGTTAATGAGGAACAGGGAAGGGGCTGCTTCCATGCTGCTGCATGAGATCATCCATGGGAAAGAATTTGCTTTAAGCCGACTTGAGGTTCTCCTTTGATCCACTTGGAAGGAGCTCAGCTGGTCTCTCCCCTCACCCCCTAGCCACCTGGATAGCAGGAACCCACCTACCAAAAGGGACTGACAAAACTATAGTAATTAGTATACTCTTCTTTCTCCACTTTTTATTTTTAAAAATACATTCTTTTGCTCACTGCAGTTAATTACAACCTTTCAGAAAAACTGTGAAATGAAGTCTTTCTGAAAAGCCTAAAAATATTTCTGTTTTGCAGGTAGCATGTAGGAATTGTACTGTGAATGTGCAGTGGTATTGGCAGGCTCCATGGGGCAGCTTCTTCCTGCTGATAGGTCAGTGTAGTATCCCCTTCCCATGTTTAAGGGTCAGGGTCAAGGCTTGGTTGTAGTACTGAGGTACTCAGAAGCATAAGCCAGATAATACTGTGTAGAAAAGGAAGACTTTAAAAAGAATATTAGGAAGTGTTATGATCTTGGCATGTGGAAACACCAACTTGATCCCTTCTAACCCAGCTACCAGCTGCTGGAATGCAAGCCTGGAGAATCAGAGTCCTTTGGAGTCATTGGAAAGCACCTGGTGAACACCGGATCCATGTGGGTCTTCTTTCCCACATGGCACACCCTATGTGCTATGCTGCCAGCACCTGGGGAAAGAGGAGTTTGGGGGGTCAAGGCACTCAGCAGCCATCATGCCCTGGGCTTACATCTTCCTTGCTTAAAACTGATGTGTGAAAGTCTGGATTTCCAAAACATAGATGGGGTGGTGAGCATTTGATTTGCAAGAGAATTCCCAATGCCTCCATTACTGATGACTCCCAAATCTATATTTTTGGCTCCGACCTCTCTCTTGAGTCCCATATCTATATATCCAATTGCTACTGGACATCTCCACTTTCACATGGATGTCCCTCAGGCACCTCAAATTTCACCAGGTCTAAAAATGAACTCTTCATTTTTCCACCTCTCACCTGATTATCTCCCAGATTCTCTTTCAAGGTTAACAGGATCACTGTGCAACGAGCCAGGAATCTTGCAAGCATTTTCAACTGTTTCCTTTCCCTCATCTACCCTGTTCAATGAATATGGTCACCAGGCATGACCAGTTCTTCCTCCCAGGTGTCTTCACAATCTGTGCTCTGCTCTGTGTTCCAGAGTAGGTGGTGATAAGCAGGGCTCCACCACCTCTCACCCACACCAACAGCCAGAACCCCACATTCTTCCCTTCGATCTGACTTTCTCAGACTGCCAGGGTAACCTTCATAAACACATACTTGATCAGGTTACTAGCTGTTTGCTGTAAAGACCTTTAATGGCTCTAACCACTGTCAAGGCACTTGTCTTTCAGTTTCTGATCTTTGGGACTTCTTCAGCCGCATCTGCCATCCTGGACCATGTCCTCCACGTTCCCCCAGATACCAGCAGTTCTCATACACATGTGCACTTTAAAATCTCTGGGCCTTTGCATGTGCCACTGCTCTCCCCCAGCTTACAAATCAGAGAGAGTCAAGGACACATCCCCTGACACCTGATGGCTTCCTGGTGAGAATAAGCGCAAGGACCTTGATGTCTGGGTCACCACCCAAGGTGGCCTTGGGTGGTAAAACCCACGCATCCTGCTGTCCTCATTCCTCCCCAGGACTGGGTGCTGGGGAGAGGCTACAGAGAGGAGATGCGATGAGAAAGGAACTCCTCTTCAGTGAGGGTGCTGAGCACGATCCCTTCAGGGTACCAGCGCAGACCAGGCGGCTGTGGGTCCCAAGCCCATTCCGGAGACTGACCCCAAGGACCACTGCTGAAAGCAGCACTGGATTGTAGGCCCCAGTGTGGCACTCACAAAGCTTAGTTCTTTCCGGAGCCAAGTCTGGCCATTCCACCTGGGTCTATAAAGAGGGAGGTTGATGGGGTTCCAGCCATGGCTCGCAGAACTCCAAGGAAGGCCTTCTGCCTTGTAGATCTGGAATGTGGTGTAGGGTTACAGTGAAAGGGTGAGAGGGCAGCATGGACTTATATAGATTCCCTCATTGATAGGGGGAAAATATGGCTGGATGGTAGGCAGATTCACATGTTCTAGCTTCCATTTTCAAGTGGCCCCTGGGCCACTGACTACACTGGGGTAGAGAAGAAAGACCATCCAATGCTCGGGCAGTGTCTGCAGTAGGAAGAGAGTAGGCTCTGGCATCAGTTAGACTTGAATTTGAATTCCAGCTCTGATACTTACAGGCTATGGGACCTTCAATCTCGGTGTCCTTATCCGAAAGCAGGTGACGATGCTTGCCTCGCAGGGGTGTTGTGAAGGGGAAGTGAGACAAGACTGGAAAGTCCCTAATGTGATGGTGGTTTAGAGAGCAGGCCTTGAAAACTGGCAGCTTCCTTCCTGTGTTTCCCCTGCACCTGTGCATTCCTAGCTCACAAAAACCCCGGATGGTGGTGTCAGTTGGGAGCTTAGAGAGCTTGGGGATCTCCCTAGGGATCTGGAAGGAGGAAACATGGACCAGGCACACGTAACTTTGGTGATAAGGTGACCCAGGTAGAAAGAGGTGCTCATGGGTTGATGGAGAAAGCCTGGGAGGTGTCCTGTGGCCTCAGCCTGGGCAGGGAGTGGCCGTGATGCTGAGGGCAAGGCCTTGGCTCTGGTGGAATCTGGGTCCTTCACAGAAATGTATTCTGAGCCCAATCCCTTTCTCTGGCTCTATCTCAAATGGTCTATGTTCTTTCCTCCCTCCCTTCTCACCACTTCTTTTTCCCTTGGCTATTAGCCATTCTGGGGTAGGCACAGCACTTCACAGCAAACTCAATGAATTCTTTCAAGAAAGTAATTCCGAAAGAGACACCCACACAAACAAATGGCTTGACAGTTTGGGCTGAGTGTGTGTGTGTGTGTGTGTGTGTGTGTGTGTGTGTGTGCGCGCGCATGTGTGTGTCGTGGGAGTGTGGAGAGAGGGAGGAGACAGATGAAAACCTGTAAAGTCAACTGCCAAGAGCTTTAGATATTGATCAATTTCAGCCCTGTGCCTTGTAACAAATATTATAATGTGGACCAGAAATATATTTAAATTCTCCGTGGCCCTCAGGAGGAGAGCCAGAAGGGATAAGGGAGAGAAGGTCCCAGAAGCAGCTGCTGTTGCTGAGTGGGAGCGAAGGGTGTACGGCGGGTCTCCTGAGGCTCTGTGCTGGCCCCTGCTGGCGGCCCTCCCCCGCCCACCTGCCTGAGCTTTGGTTCCGCTCTCTTGTTTATGACGTGTGCTACCAGGCAGAGCGAAGGGTCCCTGAGGCTAGATGGCCTAAAGTCCATGTGCACTTGACATGCCCACAAAGCATGACCACTGACAAATGCCTACCCCTCTTGCAAGGCTCTGCTTCAAGAGCCTCTGCAGAGAAGCTTTCTCTGACTCTCCCGGGTAGGTTTGGCAGCACCTCCTACACTCCCACTGCCCTTTGTGAACGTCCCCAGTACAGCAAAGTGCACCAGGACTGTAACTGTTTTTTTCTCATTGAGTCAATAGCTACCTTGGGACAGGGTCTCTGTTGCTTTTGCTTAGCAATCTAACTGAGCACACTGCCTCGATAAATACCCCCAGCCTTTTGTTACTGGGGAATGCTGTTCTCAACCAGATTCTGGAACAAACTCTGTTCTTTCATGACAACTAGAAGCACGGAGGTGCTGACGTGTTGCTTGGGAGTCATGTTGTTTCTTAACAACAGAATCATCAAGAAGCTCTTTCTGCAATCTCCCTTACTTTCATTTAAGCCAATTTCTGCTGTGATTCCTCATCGAACGGAAGACTAACAGCTGCCTCCTCATCAAACATCTTTCAGACACTGAAGATGGCAATCGTGTCACCCCTGGCCTTTGCTTCTGCGGTTCCATTAGCCTTCTGTGGAAAGATCTTGTTTTCTACACCCTTTGATCATTTCAGAGGCTGTTCTTTGGACCTCGGGTTTCCATGCATCTTCCGAGAGTGGAATGACCCTGGGGAAGCTTGTGGCTTGAGCACAGCCTGCCCCCAGTGCAGCAGGAGGGCCTGTGCAGAGGACCGCCCTGCCCTCGTCACACAGGCATTAACAGGGCTGGCCGTGTGCTAATCCTGGAAGGAGGGTAACCTGTTGCTATCTTTCCCCAGTTCTTTCTTTCCTCTCTGGGGTTCCTTCTCCCATTTTAGGCACCTCTCACTCTCCTCTTCTCCCTGAACAAACCTTTACTTGAATCTTAATGGGACATTAAGTTCTGTTATTACCTTGCCTTAAGAGTATTGGCTTTTTAACTGGTTGTAGAATAAACTGTTTGTCTATTTGCAGAATTTCAAAAGAAAGTGTGGGAAATAACATTAGGGTGGAGGGTGCAGTTCAGCAGCCCTAAACCCTGTCTGAGAGGCAGTCACTGGCCATGACTGGGTATAAAGGAGGCTAGTCTGAGTCCTGGCCAAGTACTTCTTTATCTGTTCATCTTAGGCCAGGATGAGCAGGCCGGAAGGATGTGTGGTGAGGCAGCCTGTGCTGATGGTAGGACACTAACTTGGAGAGTCCTGTGTCTGCTGGTTCCTCTCAAAGCCTCCCGGAGCTTCTGGTTTGGAGAGCCACTTCCCCACCTACCCACACCCACCTGACTGCTGCACAGCCCGACCAAGCCCAGCCCCGTGCCCAAGCACCCAGCCAAATCTGTATTCATGCCAGACTGTGTCATGTTTGTTTCCCACTGTGGGTGCCATGACCTGGAAAGCAGCCTCTGTGATGCAGCACTCGCCCCGATTCTTGCAACCACTAATTGAACAGTTTGGAGGGAACTGTGCCACAAAGCCGCCAAAGGGCAAGAGCAGATGCAGCCGATTAATTACAGCTGGAGAGCTCCGATGGGCTTCACCAGGGAGCAAAGTGGGAGGTGCTGAAAGCCCAGGGGCCCACAACCTAGGGAGCATGGGCGAGCCGCCCCTGGGACTTGGGGAGCCTTGCAGGAGCAGAGCTGGGGCCTCCTACAGGGTCAGGGCTTAAGGGGTCAGAGGAGGACCTGTTGTTGGCGGGTTCCTCACAGAGCCCAGCTCCCATCCTGGGGCCTTTCTCTGGTTGTATCTCCTGTCTGATAGACACTGTGAGAGAAAAGACAGAAACCCGCCATAGGCTCCAGGTTATTAAAGATTCTGATAATGATGATGACTGCTTTTTCACTTCAGTACTTACCATAAATTGTGCCAAGAGCTTTACATATTTTATCCTGCTAAGAACTCAAAACAAGCTATGAGGGAGCTACTATTATTACTGCCATTGTATGCATGGGGAATACGGTCCTAGAGAGGTTAAGTAACTTGCTCAAGGTTGCACAGTGAGTGGCACAGCCCAGCTAGGTCTATCTAACTTGTGCTTTTGGCCTCCACACCACACTGCCTGGGCTGGCTATCCTCCCACTCTGGGAGAGACCTCCAGGTCATCAGTGGTGAGAACTCAAGCTGCTGCTTGTCGTTCCCTCAGCTCAGGCTCCCCAGCCCCTCTCCCTCAGTTAAGGCCACATTTGCTGCTTTCCAAGAAAACCAGGATGTTATTTGGCTTTGCTGGGCACTGCCATCTCCCCAAACTTCTTAGCTTTCCTCCACCGTCCTCTCTACCTCTGTCCCTGTGAATGTCCACACTCCCTCACTGGCCGTGTCCCTTTGTTACCTCTCCTTGTGCATGTCCAGTCCCCCCCCATAATGCTGGGAGTAGGGACTGCTGGCTTTCTCCCCATCTCTGCAGTGGGCTGATGCCAGAGGACAGCACTTGTGGGTTGAGAGTCCCATTTGCTTAAGTGAGCCCAGGACAGAGACTAAGGATGATCCACTGGGCAAACGTGGGGCTCTAGAATCAAGTAGCTGAGGGTTAACTCCTAGTTCTGAAACTTACTAGCTCTCCTCCCCGACAGGAGTCCTTGCTGGCTCCGTCTTAGCTGATAGTACATTCAAAACCTAATTGTTATCTCAGCAGAGTAACTCCATTATTCATCTTGACACCATCCCCCGTTAGCTGTTTGCTGCCGTGATGTTATATTAATGAGGCCTGCAAATAAATGAACGGAGATCAGAGTGCTGACTTGTTTCTCAGGAAAGCTGGCTGACTTATTTTTTATTTGTCTGGGACTTTGCAGCAAGTCACTCTGGCCCTGGGCAGGTGGCTTTTGGCCTTTCCTGCAGGGATTTGCGGCAGCCTTCCAGATAAATACTTGTGTATGTCCTGCACCCCAAACAGTTTCACAAATGCATTTGCATCTGCAGGAATCCACGGGGAAAAGATCTACTTTAAATTATCTGGGCAAGAGGGAAGCAGGAGGAAGCAAGAGCGATGGATCATCTCAAATGACTACAGTAGCAACAATGATTTGGGCTTGCTTTTGGAGGGCGGTGTACACGGTTTTCTACAAGGGTTTTCTTTCCAAGTTACAAGTACCTAAGATGTTAAAGAGAATTACATTCCCTAAGCAGGGACTAGTGAGGTGCTGGGGAAGTTCCTGAAGCTGAAAAATGTATGAAGTAAAAGCTACAGGATGGTCAACAGAGAGACAACTGCAAAACCAGTACCTATGTGGCCTGGCATGAGTACATCTTTACTGGGCAATGCCGCAGGTGACTGGAAACACACAGGGACATTTTTGGGGGACCCAAATGGTAGTAGGTTCCTGGTCACTCCCTGAGGACCCCAGAACTGGGGACTCACCCCTTGCAGTTCAGGCCTGCTTCACATTATTTTGCCCCAATCTCTGTTCTCAGCTGCAGGCGTGAACCACCTGAGCCCCATCCTCTGGGCCCTCCCATCGGGCTGAGACCCTGGTGAAGTCAGAGACACCAGCCCAGGGAACTTCCAACTTTCACCTTAGCCATCATCTCATTAATAAAGACAACCAGAAAACAACCAAATGGAGTCTGGTGGCTTTAAGAAACACATGATTAAAGTTGCATCTGCCCTACACTGGCAAGAAGTGATATCCCTGAGCTTAAACACACCCCAAAATGCTCTTCCTGTTTTTCTCTGCACTCATAGAAGTATGTGGGGACCTAGTTACGCTTGGGAAGACAGGTGAGGTTTATTTTAAGGCTAAGTACAAATGGTAGCCAATGTTCCTAGTTTGGCATTTCCTGGGATCTTCCAAGAGGAGGCTGATCCTGGGCCCAGGTGTTTCTGATACTCCCGGGGTGGGGTAAGGTATATAGCTAGGGAATACCCCTCCATTCCTCCCACCAAGAGAGGTCACATGGCATGGTGGGAGAGTCTGCTTTTTGGAGTCAGAGGCCTGGTCTTGATTTTGTTCTGCCACTAATCAATGTGTGACTTCCAGCAAATTATTTACTTCCCTAAGCATTGTTTTCCCAACTCTTAAATAAGGATAATTACTGCCATGTTGTCAGAATTCTTAGGAGGAGTAGGTATGCAAAGTACACAGGTCCTGGCACACAGTAGAGTCTTGTTAAAGAAAATCCCAGAACTAGGGAGCAGCTCATCTGTTCGTGTCCCTGGCCTGCAGTCTGTGTCCTTGTTAGGCATGGAGATGTAGGACCCTGCTGCAGTCCTCTTTCCAAACCGGAGACAACGACAAAGCATATAGATTAGAAGTTTCCGTCTCAGGTGCTTTGGAGGAAGCAAAGTGGCTGCAGGGCAAGCAGTTTCCAGCCTCTTCCAGTGGCCAAAGTGCAGAGATAGGTTGCGGTTCCACCGAAAGAGGCTGTGTTGTCCCGCCTCCTCACCCAGGACTAATGTATCCATGTGAGAACTTCCAGGCTTAGCACAGTGCGTGGCAGACAGCAGTCACTCACTAAATGAACACGTAATGAGTGAATTAATTTCCTTTAGAACTGTGGCATCTCCTCCTCTTTCTCAGAATGCTCTGTCCTGAGTTGAACTTTATCCCCTCCAAATTCACAAGTTGAAGCCCTAGCTCCCATTACCGCAGAATGGGATCTTATTTGGAGATAGGGATTTTACAGAGGTCGCCAAGTTGAAATGAGGTCTTTAGTGTTGGCCCTAATCCAACATGACTGGGATCCTTATTTTTCAAAAAATTGGACACACACAGACAAGGAGAATACCACATGGACATGAAGGCAGAGATTGGGGTGCTGCCTCTATGAAATAAGGAATGCCAAAGACTGCCACAGGCCCCCAGAAGCTAGGAGAGAGGCATGGAAGGAGTTCTCCTCATAGCTGTCGGAGAAACCAGCCCTGCCGACACCTTGATCTTGGACTTCTAGCCTCCAGAACTGTGAGAAAATCGATTTCTGTTGTTTGAGCCACCCGGTTTGTGGTGTTTTGTAATTGCAGCCCTAGCAAACTCATACACTCACTCTGAGGTGAGACCTCTGTCACATGAGCCCTGAAGCCTCTTGCTCCTTCCTAAATTTCTTTTCCCAAGAACATATTGAGTACCCTTCCCTTTCTACTGGCTGCCGCCCACTCACAGCTTCTTGGAAAACATGTTCTCTGAGCCTTCCTTCCTAGTGGGTGGCTTATCACATCCTCGTCTCCGAGGTCCCAGCAGGGCCTCAAAGCACATGCTGGGAAGAACCAAAACGTGACAGGCCAGGCATCTCACGGGCTTTCCAATGCTCCACATGTCTCTTGTTCCCAGGGTTGAGCAGGTGACATTGTGCACAGACATCCAGGATGACAGCTGGAGTGGGAGCAGCCTGGGATGCCTCCCACAGGGGACAGCATCATTATCACAACAGGGGCTGGTTGAGAAGGAGCAGACGGTGAGTCCTGGAGGGGACCTAACCTGAAGTTTATGCAAACTGGGAAATTCAATGAGCTGTAAGACTTGTCCTACATGAAGCTGCCACAAAAGATGGGTCGCTAGGGGTGGGTTTGGTTGTCATGGAGACAGCCAGGTAAGGAGGGGTTAAGGAAGAACACAGCTGTTCATCTAACTAAGCTTGAGCCCACGCCTTTTCCTAAAGTAGAACTCATTCATTCGTTTAAGGACATTTCATGGATTTCCCTGCCCGTGGGCAGGACAGCACCCATTCCAGCTCCATTTGTTTCCAGCCTTGGAAATTCCACTGCCCCCAGCAGCCTCTGTGGCCATCATAGAATCTTCCCCTTTCCACCCCTCGAGAAAGATTTTCGTAGGGAATGGCTTCTGTTTGCATGTGGGCTTGCACTGGGGGAGCACACACAGGGGCCAGAGATGAGGGGGAGACGAAAGGGCATGGATCTCACTGAGTTACAATTATGAAGAAAAAGACCTGCACTAATGTCAAGGAATTAGCCAGGAAAGCTGAGGTAAAGGAAATAAGTTGATTCTTTTTAAAAATTACTTTTATCAAATTATACATTTTGGGTAAAAAATGTCATAGAAATGAGGTTGTATTCTTCTTAGCACACACTACTGAGAGGCACATGAGGTTGATTTTTCCCATTCCTGGTGATGTCATCTTTGATCATTTAGTTAAGGTAGTATCTGCCAGTTTTTTTCACTGAGAAGTTACTATTCTTGTTGTAATTAATAAGTACCTTGTGGGGAGATAGCTTGAGATTATGTAAATACCTATTTCTCATCATACTTTCATCCACTAATTTTAGCATTCATTGGCTATTCTTGCCTCAAACAATTATCACTGTGCATTTTGCCAAATGATAATTTCCTATTTCCATAATTCCTTCTACATTTGTGAGCTGAAATTCTAGTATACATAAGAGCTTTCTCTCTCCCCCATGAATTGTATTTTTATTTATATCAATAAAGACCATACATTCTTATTTTATTTTATTGTTTATTGTCCATTAGTTATTATTATCTATTTTCTCACTAAAATCACCCCAGATTTGACCACTGGGGCCAAATCAAGTTGGCTCCTGTGCCCTATGGACATGTACCCCACGTTTGCTTTTTAGAACTCATTGCCAAAAACATATAACCCCAATTTAATCGTGAAGAAACATCAGGCAAATTCTAATTGAGGGACAACTACAAGATAATTGGCCTGTCCTCTTCACCAGTATCAAGGTCATGAAACACAAAGAAAGATTAGAGCACAAACAGGACGTGATAATGAATGTCACATGGGACCCTGGATTGGCTCCTGGGCCAGAAACAGGACATCGGTGGGACAACTGGCAAAATGTGGACAAAACATGTATATTAGATGGCATTATTGTATCAATGCTAACATCCTGATTTTGGTAATTATACTGTGGTTATGTAAGATGTTAATTTTAGAGAATCTGGGTGAAGGGTACATGAAAGTTCTTTGTACTATTTTTGTACCTTTTATTAAGTCTGAAATTATTTCAAAAATTAAAAGTTAAAAAATTGAGACTCACTTTACAGGGAGAAGAGGATAGGTTGGGAGTAGGAAATGCAAAGGAAACATTCCTGATAAAACATTACAGGCTGGCGTCCTCCCTTCCACATATCCTGTCCAGAATGATGTGCCCAGAGTGGCTTGGGACACACCATGGATTTGTCTCTCCAAAAAGATGCACTTTCATTTCCCCATGGCCTCTGCTTGAGAACACCAACAGGAGCCCCCACTGCTTGGGGCTTCAGGTTCCTGCTGCTGTGTTCACTGGGAAAATCAATTACAGCCTAATTACCTCAGGGGGTTAATTAGCATTGTGTAGCTGGGTGTCCTCTGTGAACAGAGCAGCCTGTCAGTCCCCGGTCAGTGAGCAGGGGCAACAGAGGCAGAGGTTCCCAGGGAGAAGCCTGCCTTTGGGCTGGGAGTGGGCTGCTGCCAGTTGGGAAGTAGACAGATGGGGCTGGGGCAGCAGCCAGGGTTGGCAGAGGTGGGGGGAAGCGAGTCCCCGGTCTAATTTAAGAGCGCTGATGACGCAGGCACAGAGACCTAGAGACCACAACTGCATCAACAAGAAGTGCAGACCAGAGCGACTTATCAGGCCACCAGCTGCTGGAAATCTTGACAATCGGGGGGAAGGCACGGAGCACTGAGCAGCAGGGAGCCAGCTGTCCGGGGGGCAGAGGCCTGGGCAGACCCTGCAAGCACTCTTTCCCAGCGAGGCGCACACACACACACTCGGGAAAGTCAGTAGTCCCCAAGCGAAATGGGACTGGAGAAGCCAGTCTTTGACAGGTAGAGGCTATGCTCCCATCATACCTTCCTACTTGGACGCACGAGGGCCTAGGTGGGAAAGTCACTGTCCCACAGCACTGTGCTTCCCCTGGGATGCGCTGCCAAGTGGCTGGACGAGTGTCTCTGCTCTATGCCAGCTAAGAAGGTTGGATATAAAGTATAAGGAAGCACCATTTCTCGTTTTATGTTACTTGAGCAAAAATACTAAAGGTTTAAAAATGGTTTTATAATTACGTAAATCTAAGCTAAAATTCTGGCTCTTCCACTTAATAGCTGTGTGAACTTGGGCAACTGAGCCTCATTTCTTCATCTGTGAAACGGAGGTGAGAATATTTACTTCCCATGGTGGCTGTGAGGATTAAATGCAACAGTGACAACAAAGCCCACTAAATAAATACGTGCTTCCTCTTCAAATAACCATCTGTAGGTTAACATATTCATTTGATCTTGAGGGTTTTCTTTTCACTGATGTGAATCTTGGATATAATCATAAGGATGCTTCAGAAGTTTCCCAGTATCCACTGACACAGGTGAGAGCCACAGTTGCTTTCTTTGGGCCAGCAGTGACAACAAGGCAGGGAAAGCGACAGAGCTTCAGCTCACAAAAGAGGCAGAACGCAGCCCTGCCTGCTTTCTTCAACACACAGACCACAGTGGTACTTGCCCAGGCCTTTATTCCTAGTCACCCGAAAGAACGTGCAATTAGTTTCATAGCACAAGTGACAGTCGGTGAATTGGGAGCACTGAAGAGTGATGAGAACATAATGCCAGCAAAGTTAAATACAGCCGTTCCTCTCCCGGGCCATTCAAAACCCCAGCAGCTGCATTTTCATTCACATCATGTATTCATCTTCCTTTGCAATTTGCTATTCAGGAAACATCATTTTTTTCCAGGACAATTAATTATCTATTTCTTTCCATTAAAATGCACAAACAAATTGGGACAGAGAGTAAACCCTGGGAAATGGCACAGCGGCTAATGTAGTGCCTGCCTTTACTTTCTTCTTCTGTTTTCAACTTTGCAACTCTGAGCTAATTTGGCTCCTGAAATCACATTTCTGCTGAGAGAAGTAAAATCTGCTTTCTGAAATGTTCACCCACCATGCAGCCAATTTCGCATTCCCCACCCTGGCCAGCCGGCCTGGCAGGGAGGCTGGGCTGGCTCTGCCTCCTTGTTGCAGGCACGCACATTCTTGCACAGGCACGAGGACACACGTCCATACATTTGTCACTTACACCTGGACACGGGCCATCAAGACACCCACAAGAGGCTTTATACATCTCCACATTCATCACACCCTATGCCAAGAATCCTTCCCCCAAGGCTCAAGTTGCCCTCCTCACCCACTGCCCTGGGGTAGGCTCCTGGTCCTGCTCTGGAACACAGGGGGACTCACCTCGGTGATCTGGGGGTTGGAGCACTTCACATTGTGGCTGGACCAGTCAAGCCAGGGGCTGGCGGGGCTGGCGCAGTGCTGGTGGAGGGTGCACCTGCGCTCGCCACTGCACCAGCCGCACTCAAACTTTCGGTCGGCCTTCAGGCACAGGCCGCAGCTCTCCCGCTGGGCCGCACACTTGTAGAGGTGGACTGCGAAGACAGGGGGACAGTCACAGATGGGGCTGGAGAGGACCTCCTACCACTTACCCTCTTCTTGCAGGTGTGACAGAAACTGTCCCCAACCACAGATAACACCAATAATCATCGCTGACATTGCAAGAATAATTGATGAAAAAGTAGTAATAAGTGGAGCATCTTAGCAATCATTTAAAGGCAATACAGAAAATATTATTTAACAGTTCTGGCTCCAGACTGAATCAGATCAAGGCGTTAACTGAGGTGTGACCACTTCCTAGCTATGTGACAAAGAGCCTGACCTCCTGGAACCTCGTTTACTTAATCTATAACATGGGACAATCATTGTTTTCTGTGAGATTTGAATGGGATGTTATACATGAAGTGCTTAGCACAGTGCCTGTAACATATTTGGTGTTCTGTACATGCTTTTTATCTTTTCTTTGACTGCAAACTACATTCTTATGCTGCTGCCTCTCTGACTCATACATGTGGCCCTCATCCTAGGAGAAAAGACTAATTTCCCCATTTCATGTAAAAATGAAGCTCAGAGACATGTAATGACTCTTGGAGCTTACTAAAGTTAGTGTCCGGAGCTGGGATCCTGACGTTCTATCTGGCCATGCTGCCAGACTGTCGGTCCTGAGCGGAGGAGCACCGGGCCTGGCACAATGGCAAGTGGTGGGTCTGGGAGAGGAGTCAGCTTGGGCTTCAAAAAAGCCCAGGTGCCTGGTTAAGTGGAGGCTAAGCTGACAAGGAACAAGGGTTGACACAGAGAGGACAAAGTGGCTACTTAACAGGTCACTTCTGGAATCTGCAAATTCATTGCCTTTGCACTTGTCATCTCCTGACATAGAAACTGTCAATAGGCCAGTTAGCAGAACTGTATTGTATGAGCCTGGGACTTAGTTTTTGCCTGCTGGTATTTTGAACCCAGAATCCCAAGTAGAATTCTGCAAAAGCAGAATACTCGGCAGGTCATTTTCAACTCCTCTGTCAAGCAGAAATAAGCTTTGAAGACTGGGCAGCATGTCTCCGTCGGGTACACACCCTAGGGGAAGCGTATTTTTTTTTTTATTCTTCCATAGGTCCCTATCCTTTTCCTCTGCTCTGCCAGCATGCTCAGTACCAGCTGTAGGGACTAGACCTAAACACCCTCCTTCCTATGGTTTCTTATGGTAGAGGGCAGGAGACGGGGATCTTACGATGAACGAGTATACACTGTGCATTTGTTACGATGCACAAATGGTCCATATCTAGTATCTCGTTTGATCCGCATGATGACCTTCAGAGGAGGGCATCCCTTTCCCCCTTTCACGGATGAGGGTGTAGGGAAGAGCAGTAATTAGTCTGAGTTCACATAGCTGCCAAGTGAGAGAGACAGGACATGAACCCCAGTGTGTTAGATTCTGGAGCCCAAGTCCTCACACACAATGGCCCTCTCCACCCGGCACAGTGTGCAGCCTCCAGGATCACTTGGGCCCTGGGAGGGAGATGGATGTGAAGATGGCACCGCTCGCACACTCCAGAGCTGCTGAAAAGTGCTGCAAGGGAGGGTTCTGATGCAACAGCTTGGATGTGACTGCTTTTCTCTAAGCTCCAGGTACAAAGGCAACCTCTGGCGAACTGAGCCTAGATCTTCAGTAGGGCAAATGTCTATTCTTAGTGCTGCAAAAATTTGGCCTGGGTATGAGGAGAAAGAGAAAAAAAAACCCCTCCTTGTTTCAATTTCCCTTTCCCATCCTAAGTAGCATGGCTTCTCCTGGCGACATCCAGAACAGGGAGCTGTAGCCATATAGACGCCGAAGCACTTGCAGGCCCCACTGTGGCCGTGGTCTCCCTCTCTGTGTCCCCCGGGTGACCCTGAGGATGAGGGAGAGGCTTGTGGCAGCCCTAGCTATTTGAACTGTGGGGAGGCATGTGGCTCACGGTCGGGGGCAGGGTTCTAGGAGGAGGAGGCTGTACATCCTACAGCAGCCTGAGTCCCTGGGAGGGCAGGGAGGCGGCTCAGCAGGCAAGGTCTGCAATTAGATGGCCTTCATTCAAATTCTGGCTTGTGCTATCTGACTCTTGGTCTGTTTCTTTTCGTTTTCTTCCCCCACAGCTTTATTGAGGTATGATTGACAAATAAAAGTGTACTATATTGAAATCATGATGATTTGATATATACGTACACATAATGAAAGGATTCCTCCCATCTAGTTAATTAATACACACATCCTTCACCATACAGTGAGAACATTGAAGTTCTCCTCTGTTTTCAAGTTTGAATTATGCCATACAGTGTTATCAACTAAAGTCACCACAGTTTACATCAGATCTTCAGACCTTATTCACCTTATGGCTGAAAGTTTGTACCTTTTATGAACCCCTTCCTCTTTCCCCCACCCTAGCCCTGGGAACCACTTTCCTACTCTCTGTTTCTACGAGTCCAACTTTTTAAAAAGATTCCACATGTAAGTGATAATCATGCAGTAAATTTCTTAAATATATGAAACAATTCATTAGTTTGCACATTTGTGCAGGGGCCATGCTAACTCTGCATCGTTTCAGTCTTGTGTAGGTGCTACCAAAGTGAGCACTCTTGGTTCATTTCTTAATTTCATTGGGTTTAGGTTTTTTAATCTATAAAATGAGAATAATATTAGTGCATAGCCATCAGGGTTGTTGCGATGATTATGAAAAATAATCTGCGATCAGTGAGCGCTCATCAAATTGGAGGTACTTGTGTCATTCTTGAGAGCGAGATGGAATGTTGGTATTTGCTGTATGGAGGGTGGCGCCTACCTGGTAGGTAGGAGGAGCTGCGCATGTGTTTGTGGGGCAGTGAATATGGGTGGCCCCCCGTGAGCACCGCCCTGTGTCAGCCTAGCTCCTTCCTGAACTTCTTGGCACCAGCTGTGCCCTTGAGTCCCCATCATGGTTTCTCCCACCCGCCCCAGAACTAGGGGAGCAGCCTTAAAAACCTTCTTTGTGCAAGGATGGGGCCAAAGACGGGAACCAGAGCCTGACCGGAAACAGTATCTCCGTTTCCAGGGAAACTGGCAGGACATCCGCCTGCTGCTCTCCTAGGTCAGGTTCCACAGACACTTCTAAGTCTCCAGAAGCCTAAGAAAAATGTGATGAGCCGGCAGCCACAGCAGATGCGCTGGCTGTAATGAAACAAGGTTCCCAACAGGACTCCTGTGATGGCTCCAAATGCTGGTTTGGGGTCCTCTGAAGAGTTCCGCTGACAGAGGGAGTGTATTATTTGTGGCACAGTGGCCGGCAGGCTCTAATCCTGCCAGCCCCATCTTTCCCAGGGTCATGGACAGATCAAAACTCTACCTGGAAGTAGACACTTACCTTTCAGGTCCTGAGGGTTGTCGATGATGAAATTGCCATTCCACACCACTGCGAAGTCCACGGCCAGGTTGCTGATATCCATCCCGTCATACTGGTACTGTGGGGAGAGGGCACAGGCACCGGCTAGTGAACTTCTCTATTGCAGTGGGTCAGGGATGCTTCGGGTTTCTCAGGGAACCGGGGGTATAGCTGGAAAGAAACCAGTGACTCTGGTTCCTTGTGGGCTGAGAAAGCAGCAGAGGGACAATCAGAGGAACCCTACTAGGCAGCTCAACTATCCTTGTGGCCCACTGCCCTGACTCCCAGTCTCTAATACCTACAGGATCCAGCCCAAACCCCTTAGCTTGGCATTTAGTGCCTTCCAGATCCAAGCTTCTCCAACTTTCTCTTCCACAGCTCTCCTACCGAAATCTCCGAATCTACTTGACTGTAAACACACCCGCCGAAGCACCTCTCTGTGCCTCTCACAAGGAGTGCCTCCCTCTCTCTATGGCATCAGTCCTTCAACCCTTCATGATCTTCCCAGTCTAGCTCAGACTCACCTTCACCAGGTGTTTTCTCTGACATCCCTGCTAGTACTCCTCCTAGCTCTCTGTCCCCTGACGTTGCCAATCTCTGTCTTTAACCTGGCTTGCCCCAGGAGCTGCTCTGCACTGTTTCACGGGCAAGTCCAGTCTCTCCAGAAGTTCCGTGTACTGCTCAGTAAACCCCGCAGAGCCTTGAGCAGAGCACATGCATAACGAACGGTTGGCTGGGCGCTGCAGTGGCCCTTTATTTCTGCATGTGAGCTTTACTTTGGTCAAAAGTCCACTAGGAAAAGTGCCCAGAGTCTTGTGGGCAGAGATCTGATCTGCTCTAACATGAAAGGCCTCAAGCTGTGGCCAAGAGTTGGCTCTCTCTCCCGTGCTGATCCCACAGGGGACGTTTAAGCCCTTCACACACTTCAGAAACAGCCCCTCTCAATGGCCCAGGCCCTGTCTCTGTGAAGGGGGGACCTCTAGGAATCCCCGCTGTGGGGAATGCCCCAGCCCTGGCCACTTAGCTCTCAGGCATGTCCCTGTCGGCACTCTTGCCCAAGCCCTTCCTGCTGCCTTCTTCCTTTTGTTGTATTCCATTCCTTTCTCCTCCCACCTTCCCCTAGTGCTTGGCGGCCTTCCACCCATTACAAATTCTATCACCCGCCTGTGACCCGGCAATCTGACAGCTCCCTGATAAGAGGCCCAGATTCTCTTTATCTCTCCCAGGCAAATTAGCTTCCCTCAACACCTTTGTCATGTTACCCCCCATCTCTAGCTGACCCCCCACCATCACAGACAGGGAGCTGGCAGATAGAAAGATCTTCTCTGGGCTGGTATTATAATTAAACACCTCAGGCTTTTTGTCTGGCATTCAGAATTGGTTGACCCTGGCTGCTCTTGAAACCCACTGCTTCCACTTCCTTCCTTCCCCCTCCCCCATCCCATTACACTTCCTGCTTGTCTCTCCTATGTAGCACCCTGCCCTCCGATTCACCCACTCTTTTGCAATTTTCACTCCCTGAATGCAGATAGGGTTTGCAGTAGAGCTGACTGGCTTTGGCTGAAGTTTCAACAAAGGCCAAGAGGTGCTCATAAAATTCAGAAAGGGCACAAAGCTCGTAGCTTATGCCATTAGGGTCCTCATACCACTCCACCTCCTCTGATGCCATCAACTTGCTCTTCGCTTGCTGAGAGGCCTGGCGTACCTGCCCGCTCCTCTGTCCCTGGGCATCTGGGATCAGGCTGTGGACCCGGAAGGCTCTGGAAGCTGGGGCAGGCCAGACTGAGGCCTTGGCAGGGGTGTGAGACAAAGCCTGCTCCCGGCAGGGTCTGAGCCTGTCTTCTTACCGAACTGTTCTGGCACTGGACGCTGGAGCTGTTGAAGCGCAGGGCAGGCACTCGGTGGATGGCCCCCTGGATGTTGAGGACACACTCATAGCCTCGCTGCCCGGACTGAGGCTGAGGCAGGTTCCGAGCCTTAAGGGTGATGGGCTTTACCTCCCCGACTGGTATCAAGATCTCCTCTGTGGGCACCAGCTGGGGACAGTCCTGGGGGAGCAAGCAGAGAAGCTCCATCTGTCCCGGCTCATGCCTTTTTGCTCACCTGAGCCAGGGCAAAGGACAGGGCCCAATGCCAGGCCAGACCCTCTGGTATCCGGTGGGCTGTCCAGGAGAAGGGCATACCTCCTTTAAGGGGCAGGTGGAGTGAGCAGCGAAAATCAAGTCTATCTCTTAGCTCCTGGCCTTAGATATTATCACCCCCATCCCACAAGTTGTCCTGGACCTGGTGTGTGTGTGTTATAATTTAGGAATTAATTTTCCGGCACTGGTGTGGCAGCCTGAGGATTTTATCTCCTGAGACACAGGATAAAAAAGGCTCCATGTGTCCCTGTCCCCAGTCTGGAACCCCCACCTCTCAGTTTCATTCATCTGTTCCCCAGTGCCAGCCGCCTCGCACTGTCCCTGCCCAGAGCATCCGTTATCAGCGGCTTCAGCTCCCCGCTCCGACTGCGGGCCTTTGCAGGAGGTGGACCAAGTCCTCCCAGCGATGCTCTAAACACTGGCGCTGGCTCTTTATCTCGTTTCATTACCAGACCCTGCATGAATGCCATGTTGCTTTGAAAGAAAAAAAGCTGGAAAAAACATCTTGATGAGCAGGGACTGTGAGAAGGACCATGAGAGAGAGAGAGGAAGTGATTGATTTTCCTCAGTTCTATTCCTAGATGTTGCTTCTCCACCAGAGGCCAAATCACCACTTCCCTGCAGCCCCAATCCCCTGCCCACTTTCTCCTTCTTCAGGGAAGACAGAGCCCAGTAGCTGCCCACAGTGGCGAGCTGGCTGTCACCGCCACATGCAACCATTTCTTTCCGTCCCCTTTCCCTCTCGCTGGGAGTGTGTGGGGGTTGCTGTTGTTACCCAGCAGAGGACGCTACTGGCATTAAGTCCCTGGCGCCGGGGGGGGGGGGGGGGGGGTAAGACTGCTGAACTTCCTGCGAGGTCTGGGATCATCTTCAACATGAAATTGTCCCTGTCCTAATGCTGGAGGCGATATTGAGCCTTAGAGGGAGACTGGGGACCAGGCTGACTCAGTGTGGTTTAGGCAGGTTCCCCTTTCCTCTGGACCTCAGGTGCAATCCCTTCAAACCCTGACCCCTGCCTACCTCCTGCCCAGCAGTTCTTGTGCACCAGCCATAAGAATTTAGGATTAATTTGGGGGGCCAGCCTTACTCATTCACCTCTGGTCACGTGAAGATGCTTTTCTCTCTGCTGTAAACACTTACTCCTACCCACGCCCCCCCGCATCTTCCTCCGGCCCAGGGCCCTATTTAGGTGATTGCCTTTTATTAGTCTGCAAACTCAGCATCTCCTTCTTTGGAACGCTGTCCCTGACCCTCTCCCTGCACTGGCCTCCAGGCTGGGTTACAGATATTTCCCTGTGATAGCATCCAGCCCTCAGAATTGCTGCTTCTTGTTGGCTTGCTTTTCTCAATGGCCTGTGAGCCTGGAGGATCTGGCTGGAGCTTATTTACTGTGTCCCCAGTCTTTATCCCCGTTCTTGACATGTAGTGGGTACCTACCTGGTCATTGCTTCTGGGAGGGTAAGTGAAAAATAAGAAAATAAAGCAACAGACAAAATGACTTAGAACTTTCCTTCTAGATCCTACTTTCCAGATTTTTGACAGAGGATGGGGCAGACTTGCCTTAAGACAGAAAGAGACTTGAGGAGTTTGATTCCCAAAGTTGGGGTTCCAGATGGTCATTGTTTCTGTAATCACACAATTACCAAGTTGGCATGTCCACATCTATTAAGAAACCTGAGGATATATGAGAAGCTGGGTCCAGGGGAAATTCCCCATAGAAACCTAGCTAGGAGCCCCCAAATGACCCTCCAGGGACCCTGATGCTGTCCCCCACCTACAGGCCAGCTGTACAGAGGACACCAAGCAGGCAAGGTTTCCACGAGAGACAGGATCACAAGCCAACTCCAGAACAGATGGGTCCCTGTTCAGAAGCCAGTCACTCAAGCTGCCAAGTCATAAACTTGCTCTTTACCGAATTTTCACTTTCATTCCCTGCGGGTACTCTTCATGGCGTCTTTCATATATTTATAGGCAAGAAAAATATAAACACCACTTTAGAGAAACCCAGGCATCTCATGGAAAAGGAGATATTACTTCCTGTTGGTAGCTGAAAAATCCCCATTGAGTCTAATAAACTAGAATGTTAATTTAGACTAGAAATAAGGCTGAGGTATAATGAGGTGTGTGCGTGAGAGAGAGAGAGAGAGAGTGAGTGAGAGAGAGAGAGAGAGAGAGGGAGAGAATGAATTAATCTTCAGCCTCAAAACAGGTTGACACATTATAAATGATGACCAACTGTTTTGCATCTCTAATGAGCCCAGAGAACAAATTCAAATATTTCAGTAGCAGAGGCTTAAAGATGTGCTTTTGGATGCATAATGTCTGGGTTTAGAAAATAAGATCCTATTAACTTTGACAAAAGTGTATATTTATGCCCATATTTGTTTTTATTATATGTAATATTATATATACATACACATACACAGCCTCATCTCTTTGTTTAGGCTAAGTCTGATTCAGTTTGGAGGATTAACAATCAAAAGAAGACCCTTCAGCCCTGGCTGGGTGGCTCAGTTGATTGGAGAGTCATTCCACACATCAAAAAGTTTTGGGTTCGATCTCCAGTCAGGGAGCATACAGGAGACAATCCATCTAAGTTCCTCTCTCTCTTTCTCTCTCTCTCTCTCATATCAATAAATCTATCCTTGGGTGAGGAGTAGGAAAAAAGAGACTTTATGAGGACTCTTCAGAGTTTGTTTTTTTCTTAAGAAATTCTAGAATTTTACAAAAAATTTTTATGGTCTGCTGTTTCAGAACTTTTGGCACTAAATTTAAAGACAATGATTGGATAGTTCCCAAATGCCTGCACAGGCTCCAAGTGCCCCACTAGACAAGGATGTCTTATGCTTTACTTGTGTATTTGGCTGTTTCTCTCAGGCCAGAGAGTGTGGGATTCATCCTTCTAGTCTCCAGGGCAAGGGAGAGAAGTGGTTGGTGCCCGGGTACACTGTCCTCTTCTTGGGAAATAGGGGTAGGGGAAGACATATACCCTTTGGGTTGTGAGACGGTTTTGGTGGATGTAGTGATGAGGGAGCAGCAAGGCTTGGGGGGAAATGCAGAGGTGAGGGCTGAAGGTAGGTGTAGTGGAGTGAGCAGCCCAGAAAGTTGGCAAGTTCTTGGAACTTCAACACCTCTGGAGCTTGAGGAAGGGGATGGGTTTCATCAGATACAAGGAGGCTACTTCTGACCTGTTCACTTCTGTGAGTATGCAGACACACACATATACACTTCCTGTCCTAAGAACAAGAGAGGAAATGACCATACTGTGCTTCTTCCACAGAACCTAAAGACCGTTGCTAACATGGCTAAAATGCCCATTGCTGCTGCTGACCCCCTCAGCGTTGAATGACCCCTCTAGGTCAGTCGTCTTATTCTTCTGTCTCCAGGCAGCAGCATCGCCTCCTTGGCAGCCACGGGGTTTCCGTCAAGATGAACAGATGTTGTGTTTGGGAATATCCCAGGGGCAGGGGAGGCTGGGAGGAGGTGATGTGACCACGGGGAGGGCAGGACCCTGGCACAGGAGCCCCCCGATCTTAGGGTTGCATCGTCCCCCTGGTAGCTGTGCATTGCCAGCTCTCAGTGCTGGGGTCCCTCAGCTCTCTAAAACGACTTCTCCCACGTGAAAAATGGCATTATCTTCACCCACCGGACTTCAAAGAAGGAGAGCAGTCAGCATCCTGGGAAGCTAATCGGATTTATTTGGTTCTACCTTTCCCCTGGGGCACGGCATAAAGAAGATATTTATGTATCTACATCTAACTAGGCCTGGCTTAGCCATGGAGGGAGATGAGCTTTTAAAGCTGAAAGCCATGCACACTCCAGTGCACACCGCTTGCGAACACCATTGTCACAGCTGGATCCAGCCTCGGGATGCAGAGTTTGGGGGCTCCCATCAGAAATTTGCTGTACTCTCGGCGGTGGAAAGGTTTTTCATGCAGTAACAAGAGTTCAAAGGTGATTCAACTGAAATTCAGATTTGTCTAGAAAATGGGCCAATAACCGCTGACACTGGACTGCAGGCGAGAAGAATGTGTAAGTACGTCATAATGGGAATAAATGGAATTAACAATGTTAATGTTATTACTGCATATTTCTCTTGTGCTTATGTACCTAAATCTCATTTTATTCTTCTAAATAGAGTCCATTTCATGGAGTAGATTAAATGAGATATTAAAATGTTGCATATATAATAAGCACTAAATAAATGTTGCCTAATGTTTTCATTTTTGCGTTGCATTCACTCTAGAATGGCAGTTCTTTGTAGTCGTGTCTAAGCATGGACTTGGGCTATAAGCCCTCTGGCAATGGTGGGCAGCTCTACCTTGTGGCTGGCAGTCTCTGTAGCTGGATGTGGCAATACTGACCTAGCTGCCATGGGCACTGTCTCCACCTGTAGAGATGGAATTCTGCTGGTTCCTCCACACCCGAAACCCTTAGGACCAACAGCAAAAGGCCAGGTGTATGTCAGTTCCTCTACTGTGGCTGTGGCCATGCAGACACACAAGCTAACTGGCCCTGATTTTCTACAGAAAGCATACTGTACTCAGCTTTTTTGGATGCCTGAGTTCTCTGTAGCCTTGGGCAGAAATCCTAAATTTTTAGCATCTTGGTTACTATAAATATCAAATATGAATTATGTGAAACTGCAGGTCTGTTGCAAGAATCAATTGAGATGCCATATGTCAGTGGTTCTCAATCTTTAGGCTATCCTGGGATGAGGCCCCAGAATTTGCATTTCTAACACGGTCCCAGGTGCTACTGCTGTGGCTGGCTTCCCTCCCCCCCTCCCCCCCACACACTCTCTCTGAGAACTGTCACAATCGAGAGAATTACAAATGTATGATGCATTCATGTGCTATGTAAATCAATGGAGCTAATCAGTTATATGTTGTTTCTAGGAAGTAGAGAGACAGAAAATTTTGATTCAAAGTTAGGGGAGCCTTATTGGAAGTACAATAGAGGTATTCTAGAACCCCAAAGAAGCACCTCAGAAGTTTCCAGTCCTTAGAAGAACCTGAGGCTGTCAGATTGGACTCCATTAATGGAGTCAGGGGACCCTCTCCCAAGCCGCACATGTGCACTTTGCTGTCCCTGCATTTTCAGAAATGGGGCTCCCTATAAACAGAGCTTTGGACAAAAGAGCACAGGGCTGGGAGCTATTTGTTGGGAAAAGCTGTGCAGTGGCTGAGAGCTAAAGCAGTATCAGGAGGAAGCTGAAAGAGGCCCTGGTGGCCTCACTGGGAGCCTGCACTCTATTTCCTTTCCTGAGAAAAAGCTGGAGCCAGATGGAGCCTGGGCTTCCCTTGCCAGCCTCCCAAGAGATAATCCCCTGGGCACCAGGCCTGTGTATATTAGCAAAAAGAGAGTGGTCTGCCCCATTCCTAGAGGTGAGGGGAGACAAAGGCACCCCTCCTACCCCAAGGAACAGACATTAAGGAGAAAAGGCAAATCTAAAAGGAGATGGGAAGCCTCTGAGTTTACCCCCAGGGCTCTTTCCCTATTAATTCAACCCTGAATTGTAAGGAGTGGGGATGGGGTAGGGGGACAGTATCTCTCAGACCCAGCTCTCTGGACTACCTGAGTCTCATGCCTGTGGCTGAGAGGGGGCTGTGTTCCAGTGACTTCTAAGGGGCCTGAGGGAGGCTGGCAAGCTTCCAATTAGTCCTCTGGGGCTCAGCCCTCCTGGCCTCCACACCAGGCAGTTTATTTGTCTTGCTCAGTGACACTCCTGCCCTCCCTCCAGCTGCCGGCAGTGGCAGGCTTGGCTTTGGGTTTCTCTTGCCCGAGGGGGAGCCCCTAGGAGAAAAGGCAGCAGCTGTTCTTTCTTGTCCAGAGCTGCACTTCACCCTCGGAGTGTGTGTGTGTTCTGTGGTCTGCCTCGATTTATTTTGTTAAGGAACTTAGAAGTTTAGAAGTGGCCACTGTGAAGGTCAGTCTCCCAGACCGCTTATCTTGATCCTTAGTTGCCTTTAATCTGAGCAGGTCTTCCTGTGGCTTCTGTTCTTCCTGGCCCCGCCTCACCTCCCCTTTTTACACTTCTGTTAACTCCCAAGCTGGGTTAACTACCCCACTTCATTCCCTCAGCTCTTGGGCCCTTGGCATGAGTGAGAATACAGGCCTGAAAACAGTTTCATATTCTCACAGAATGCTGGGGCTGGGATGAATTTCCAAGCTCCACTAAGGCCAATGCACTGCTTTCTGGTCAGCTATGTCAAAGCATAGCAGTTGGCTAGGGGAAAACCCTTTTCTCAAAGGTTTCAAGGGACTAGATATTCTACAGTGCTGAGGCACCTGTGGATGTGTCTGCCTTAGGTGCCTGTGAGCTTCATCTACGTTTCTCTATTCCGAGACTGGGAAATCCTACTTTTCTGGCTGAATGTAATACATATTGCTTCAGAAAGTAAGAGTTCAATGTCAAGAATGTGTGTTTGGGAAACCTAAATACCTACATTCTTTTTTATTTTAATTTAAAGATTTTTTAACTTTATTGAGGTGTAAATGACAAATAAAAGTTTTAAATATTTAAAAATATTTAAAGTGCACATTGTAATGATTTGATATGTGTATATCAAGGCCTACTTCCTTATGTTTACCCATGGAAGCAACCAGCACATCTATCAAGATTAGGAGACACATAAGACTATTTCTTGAAATACTGGATATGTAGATCCAAGGAACCCTTTCTATCAATGGCATTTGACTAAAGCAGTCATTGGTTTATCCATGCTTTCATGCATGTATTCCAGAAACATTCACTGACGAAGGCACTAAGGATTTAAAAATAAGACGTAGCCTTTGCCTTCAAGGAGCTTGCGGTCTAGTGGAAGAGGGAGACACGCATGGAAAGACCACAGCAGTATATGCAGGTTCGACCTGTCACTTACTTACGTTTGTGGGTTTTCCAAAAGCTGGAGTAAGAGGGGATGCAGATATATGTCCTGTGTATTTGTGTGAACACATAAAGTCTCTGCATTTGTTCAAACCCAAGCACTGGCCACCCTCAGGTGTGAAAAACATTAGCCACGAGAAAGGGAAGCTGACCAAGCAGCCTCCATTGTCCTGAAGCATGCTGTGAATATGTAAGAAAGTCAACATCAATGAATAATGATTGGATGAAATATTTACTGGAAAGATAAGCAATTTGCTTTTTCACTGTGTTGATAACAAAAGAGGCTCAGGCCTTAGGGATGAAACATTGATATATAATAAAATGGGACTTTTAGCAAGGCCTGCCTTTTTCACTAGCTGAATTTCTCTCTCATTCTATAAGGCCACCCACTCAGTCATACATCAGAGTCAAAGAATCATTGAATTTTACACTTGGAAGAGAAGTTGGCATGAAAGAATGGTTGAGAGTGAATGTTCTATTGAACTAGACTATTTCTGCAGCCAAGCAAAGGGCTTAGACTCAAAGAATAAATGCCATTCACTACACTCTTCTAGACCATGGAGTCTGTTTGCTTGGAAATGTTTCCTCTAGACTTCCAGTTACAACCCCCAGTTCCCCTCAAGCTTTTGAATTCATAGAGTCTTAGGAGTCTAGTAGATACAGTGCACTTCTCTGCCTCTGGGGTGTTTCCTGCCACTTTTTGAACTTTATAATAACATGGCTTTCCAACGTGTAGAATCTCTGAGAGAAGACCAAGATGGGCCAGAGCCAGGAGGTGGCCAAGCTGCTGGAATGACCATATGAAAGGGAGGGCCACTCAGATTCAGTGGGGACATTGCCATGCCAGGGTGAGCCCTGCTTACCTCTGAAATATTGATCCGGCCCTCCTGGAAGGAGCAGGTGGTGGGGTCATGAGTGCAGAGGTTGCGGTACTTGCACCAATGGCAGCGGAAGGCGCTGTTGACACAAGACAGGCACCTACAAAGATGGAGACAGTAAGAAGCAAAGAGGAGCAAGCAGAGATGGAGGATAAGGGTGCCAGGAAGCCTATGTATCCTGACGTTAGTCTGTTTATCCTAGTCTCATATTCAGAAGGGTAGATAGGTGGGGCAGCCCCCAGCACTGAGAATTGTGAATTCGCTCTCCAAGATATTCACTGGACCAGAGACCTAAAAAAATAAATGAGTCCAGATTGGAAATAGTGTAACCTACAAAGCAGTGGTATACTAGAGCTGGCCCGTATCAGCTCATGAGAGCTGATTATTCATATCTTCAGGAATTTTGCAAATGGGTTGACATCATGTCGATAACTCGAAAGTTGGCCACAGAGGAAGTATTTCCACTGTAGACACTAGCAAATGAAAATATGGGGATTTCCCCCGATTGCTGGTAGTTAAACATTTCCCAGCATACCACCACTTATATGACAGAAAAGCGGAAAGAGCACTGGGGTGGAAACTGGGCAGATCTGATTCCAGTCTTGCTTCTGCCACTGCCACTGGGGTCACCCTGAGCAAGTCATCTCACCTTCTGAATAGGCATTTCTTCCTCTGTCTGTAATCAAACTTTCCTGTCTACCCCACAGTGCTGTTTAGCATCAAACCAGATAACGCATAGGAAGTGGATTTGAAAAAATACAATGTTAAATGTATTATTTTCAAGAGCTTAAATTACCCGTTATTTGAAGATCGCAAATCACATTTTTTAATGCTTGGTTCATATCACCTGTGTTCCAGAGCTTTGGGAGCCAAACAGTATTAAAATGGAAACTTTATCCCACTCTGCAAGTAGTCTGGCATAGGTAACAATAGCCTGTGTGTGTGTGGCTCCTATGCATTTCTTCCCAGGGTGAGTGCCTCCCCCACTGCTATCTCACCTGGAGGCTGTGCGTATTGTTTTGGCTTTGTGCATGATCAGACCGTTATAATGGAAATGGGTTCTGTAAGGTAGGATTGAGCTTCCTGCCCCTGGACAGCTTCTCCAGCCTAACATTTCACAACTGGACAGCCTGGAAGGGACACAGCCCTGTCTACAATCTGGCGCCACCTGGTGGGGGCTCTCATTACATATGAGCCTAGGGGACTCCATCCTGAGGGGCCATCGGTAATATGCACTTCATCTCCCCCTTGCTGGTCATTTGTATGCCCTCTGTGTATGCCCAGAGTTATTTCATATCTGAGCTTGGGCCAGACTGCCTGAGTCTTGCTAACATTTTATTATTCAGTAAGTAAATAATGAAAATGGACCAAGGATGACGAGATGGGGTTCTAAGCCTGGCTCTTCCACTGGTTAATTTTGTGACTTTCATCAAAGCACTTGTCCTCTGCAGGCCTCAGTTTACCACACTTAAAGGAGAGGACTGAATAAAACAAAAATTCTGTGACTTTTTACTATGAATGCCAAGCTAGACAGTATTTGGCAATAAAATGATGCAATCTGTGCTGTCAAGGCGACCTGCTTTTTTTTTTTCCTCCTAAGACTTGCTGCTTGTGACAGCATCTCTGTTGCCACAGCAATGCATGGTTGAAAGTGGTGGCATCACACTGGACTGCCATGGAGATGAGATACGCTCACAAGCAATGCGGTCCATCACCACTGTGCTGGAGTCTGAGAAGGTCGGGAGGTTCTTTGTTCTAAGGTGCTTGCATTTCCCCAAACTGGGCTAGCTGGGATGGGAATGCAGTGGTTATTGGGCAGTTTTGTCTGTTTGGACTTCAGCCCCTGGCTTCCCTGCCCTGACTCCTCCCCGCTCCCCGGGCCGGGTTTACCACTTGTCCTGTCTTTCTTATCTCATCTGTTGATTTGGCCCAATAAGGCACAGCTATGTCTCCTTCTTTAACTACTGTGGAGGCCCTAGAACTCCAGCAGATGATAGTAATCATCAAAACCAGTATCAGAGAAAAGGAGAGAGGAGGACTGGCTCATCTGTCTATTTCAGGGGCTAAAAGATTCCTCTCGGGCTTAGCTCTACACAGGCCCTTTCCTCACATGGATGCTGAGCCCATTGTGGCCACAGCTTAGTTCCTACGGACTCGATGCCTTGGAGTTCTGTCGATTATGTAGACCTCAGGCTGTCCCTGCCCCAGACAATGGGAAGAAAGAGTCCATAGAATTGTCCCAGTTGCTGTTCCCTCTGGTATGGAGTTGTTTGATCTCTCTTTTCTGAATGTTCAAGGCCATTGGTCCTGTGACTGATGTTCCCACTTTGTAAGGAAGAAGTCCCAGTTTCTTTTCCAGAGAGGATCATCAGAAACTAAATGTGGGTCTCTCTCTCCATTGCTCCAGGCTTTCCCAGCTTCCTGTGCAGCTATAGGATCTCATAGCTTGTGGGCCCCCATTGGTAGGGATTCTGCTGCTGTAGACAGCCAGTGAGGTCAGCTGGGCTGTATTCAAGCCCCCGCTGAGACTGGGTTTAGTCCAGTTTCCCCCTTCTCTTTAAAATGTTGAAGGCTGGGCTTGGACCGAGGTGGAGTTAAAGCCTCCTCTCTCCCTCCCAACCCAGGTCCTTACCCTGCATGCTGGGAAAGGCTATTGCCCCACTCCTACCCCTCCTCTGGGGGTAAGAGCATGCATAACTGATTCTTATCACTGAGTCCCAGTTCATTTGGTCATGGCTGACATGTCTAAACTCTACTCACTGTCAATCTCTATGATCAAACCCACTACTGATGTGACAGGAACAGAAAATTTCCTTACAGTTCCTGGGCCATGACTTTTGTCTTTACTTCAAACGCTCTTTTTGCTCTCTTAGCTTGAGATTTGAGGGTAGGGGTTTGGAGGAGCAGGCAAGGGAGTCTGAATGGAATCCGGAGCTGTGGAGAGTGATTACCATTCAGTTTGATGTACCTGAGTAAACTGAATAGAACTGAAAAGGAACATTCACGGGGAGCCCACTCTGTCCCAGACAATGTGCCAGGCTCCACGGGCAAACGGGGAGGTGAACATGACATGATTTGAGCTTAGAGAGACCCCACACCCATATCCAGACCCAGGGCAAGACTCTGACAAGTGCTTACAGTTGGTGGGCACTGCAGTTGTAGAACTTGAACTCGGTGCTGACAAATATCTTCCCCGTCTCCTTGGATCTCAGCTGCAGTTCTAGCCCAAACCAGTCTGGAAAAAAGAAGAAAAAAGGAGGGAGGGTGACAATCTGGGGCCCAGTGATTATCCTGAGGGTAAATCATTTTGCCATTCCAGGGCTCTCGGGGCACACATAGTAGATGGGACCTGCCTGGATCGTCTCTTCACCAGAGAGTCCTTTTCACCCTGCTGACACCCAGATACTGCCACACTCCGGCTTAGGAAAGAAGTAATCGACCAGATCCCACAGAGCACCTGTCCTGGTCAGGCAAGTTCAGTTACTGAAAGACTTTTAGAAGTGTTAGGCCAGAACCCCTGAAGCCTCCGGTTCTGTGGAGAGAACCCCCCTGAAAACCACTGGCCGAAGCCACAGCCATTCCTGGAAGGGAAGTCTAGGAAAACTCGGCACACTGTGCAGCCTTAACCCAAACGAAAGCAAGGGATTTCCTTCTTCCTAAATTTCACTTTGGCACATGACAGTTTGTTTTCAAACCCAAACAAGTGATGGAAGCCCATATTGGTGTTAGGCATAAGGAGACTTGGTCAGGCCACTTCTGTGCTGGTATTTGTCACCCCCATCCTGTGTCCCTCTGCTCCTGGTCCCTCTTGTAGGGCAACTCCCAGCCTGTGATTCTCATGACAGACACTTCTTACCTTGATCCAGAGGGATGGCAGGGACATCCTTGGGCCCAGGTGAGATGCAGATGACTTGGCTCCCAGACACCTGTCCCTCCACCTCCGTCAGGTTTCCAAAGGCACATGCGATGCCCTCAGACAGATCTGGAGCATCACTCACAACCAGGCTGAGCTGTGTGTGGGAGGAGTAAAGAGGCTCAGGAGCACAGGGATGATGCCCTTGGAAGAGCCCTAGGGGCTGGAGACCTGGGCCCTCCCTAGGCCTGGCCCTGCCCCTGCTGTAGCCCACTGGCTCACTAGTCTCCCCTGATTTAATCTGTACAGAAGGGTGTGGATGCAGGTATTCCAACTTTGACACTGTAAAGTAGTGCTGCCAGGGTGTGCAGGGTCAATGTTATCATGAATTTATTTTGCAGTCTTGTCCAGCATCAGAAAGCACTGGAGTGTCAGGTACTAAGGGGAAAGATACCAAAATCCCTCTCATTTTGACACAGCTCATTTTGACATGAAACCATGTAAACTTTAAAGCAGGGGTGTCAAACTCATTTTCACCCGGGGCCACATCATCCTTGCCTTCAAAGGCCCAAGTAGGAACAAGGTCCTAGGCTGGATAAAACAAGGTGGAGGGCTGGATTTGGCCTGGGGGCCTTGTATTTGCCACCTGTGCTTTAAAACAAGTCATGAGCCAGGCCCTTCACCTTAGCCCTGGCTCATGGGAGAGTAAGTATCACCAACCTGGAGGTTCCCCAGGAGTTCACCAGGTTGGTGGAAGACAGCGAGCTTCTCATTCTGGCTGTCATAGGGGCTGCTTATCAATGTGATACAGTTTCTGCTTCTCTGTCCCTCCTGGGCTCTCTGCTCACTGGCAGCTCCCCTGGAGGAGGGCAGTCACTTCACAAGGCCCTCACAGGATGAGAGAAAGCAGGGACGAGGACACCAGCAGTGTGGGTGATGTCAGCCATCACCTATATCAGGTTCCAATGATCTAGGCCAGTGGTGTCCAGCCTTTTCAAGTTGGAACACCCTCCTTTTGGATGGTAAAAGTATCCCACACTGTCAGAAGAAACTGCTGATGGAGAAACCAATGGCAAGATGCTGTTTTAAAATGAGTTTGTACTCAATTACCACACTATAACATCTAAGCAGCATTTAAAACAATATGTAAAAAACATGACTGGCTCCCTCTGGCAGTGGGGAGTGCCTATGAGTGGTCATGGGGGCAACAGCCCCGTGGTCTCCCTTTATCTTCCTACCAGCACCTGGTGGGATTTATTAGCAGCGCGTTTCTCGGTCACAATGGGTACCACCTCGCCTTCCCATACATTTGCTTGCTGCTGAATCTCTGTCCCAGTTTCGTTTCCATGGGGCCCAGAGACTAAGGTACAAACTCTGCTGTTTGTGCCTCAGCTCCATGAGAGCCAAAATCTCCCTGTGGGAATGAATGAACGGATATCTTGGAAGGTTCATTGACTAATTAACATTCGTGAATGCTCATAAAACTTCAGAATGAAATAATTGTGCAGGGCCTGAGGACATGAAATATTTTGAGCTGCACTTCGACAGGTGGTTAAGGACTATTTCACTCTCTTTAATATTCTCTTAAGCACCCACAGACTGCGAATTAAGTCCTCGTCTCTGTCTCTGTCTTTCTCTCTCACACACACGCACAACTGCAACTCTCAGGTTTCCGTGAGAGGCTGTACCAGTGAAGGATTGTAATATAGCATACACCAAAGAGTGCATTGTTTGCTATCAGATTGCATGATGTTGTAGATGTTTGTTACTAAATGCAAAATCTAGGTTTACAAAACAGATCAATGAGTAACGAATTTACAAGGAGTATGGAGGATGGCTGTGCCCTTTACAGTAGGAGTTGCCATAGCTTTTCTATAAATATAGTTTCCTCGGAGCATATAAAGCACAATCCATTTACAGATTTCTGTGTAAGTGTCAAAGGAACCCGCCCACTCACGTGCATGCTCTGTGTCCCCACCATGTCCCTGGGTGCGTTACTTACCAGCCGGCTGTGCTCAGACACTGAGATGCTGCTGGGGTGCACCTCAAGGCTCATGCACTGGCTGATGCTGGCAGCAAATCGATTGGGTTCCCAGGCACGCTGGCACTTGTCCCTGCGGGAGCACCTGCCACAGACACAGATTCACAAGAGGTCAGGTCTCTGAGACCCATCTGTTGGACTCCATTGTCCCCTATGTGTAAGTGAGATGGGTTTGCTGCTCTGAGGCCTGTGGCTGGTCTTCTTGTTATGACTTTCTCTTATTCCAGAGGCTTGGGTGCCTCCCAGATGGTCTCTGTTGCAGTTCAAGACAGTCTAAGAGGAAGTGGGATTAACTCCCAGAATGAGAGACGCGGTTTAGACATGAAGCAGAGCTCTAGTTAGCATCTTTACAGACTGCTCAGTGAGCAGGGAAGGGGAGGTGGAAAACACAAAAAGCACACGAGAGGCTAAGCAATAGACTTTGGAGCCAGGCTATCTGGGTTCTCACCCAGATCTATTGCCTACTGGCTATGGCCCCTTGAGCAAATTACTTAATTGTCTGTGCCTCAGTTTCCCCGATGTTAAAATGGTGACTTTAACTCTTAGGGTTGCTGAAAGGATTAAATGAGTTAGAGGCCCTGGCTGGGTAGCTCAGTTGGTCAGAGAATTGTCCTGACACAACAAGGCTGCAAATTTGATCTCAGGCTAGGGCACGTGCAAGAAGCAAACAGTGAACGCATAAATAAGTGGAACAACAAATGGATGTTTCTCTCCCTCTCTCTGTCTCCCTAAAGTCAATAAATAAAAAAAAAAAATCTAAAAGGGCCCTGGCTGGGTAGCTCAGTTGATTGGAGTGTCATCCTGATACGCCGAGGTTGAGCATTTGATCTCGGTCGAGGTACATACAAGAGCTCCCTCCTTTCTCTGTAAAAATCAATAAATAAAAAAATTTAAAATGAGTTAGTGCTGAGAAAATGGTCTGTTAGCCCTTATTATAATATTAATGATGACTATTAATATTATTCCTCTCCAGGCATATTTAAAAATCTGGACAGGGTCTCAGCCATATGGGATAGTGTAGATGTGATCTTGTGGCTGGATGAATGGCTTTTTGAAGGCAGGTACTGTGTTTTATTCACTCAGATATCCTACCCGTCACACCATGTCTTCTAAATAGATGTTTGCGGTGTGAAATAATGCCAGGAGGCAGAGGGACAGACGAGGAGTTGCGGCCAGGGCTCCCTCTGCCAGAACACTGTGTGGCTGTTTCTTTCAAAGTCTCCATCTCTCGCTCTAGGCTCCTTTGCCCGTGGTCGCAGGTGGGAGCGGTGGCTCCTACGTGCAGGAGCATTGGGTTGCCACTGTGTCACATGGGAACACGCTGGTACTTTCCCAAACCATTAGCCACGCATGGGACACAGATTCCACCATAGGGCAGTGATTCCCACGGAACTCCCCCCAGCTCTTCCTCTTCCTTTCCAGGCCCGTAATGTATCTAAATATGAATGCTGTCAAAGAAAAGAATTATGGAGGTTTAAGTGAATCCTTAAGATAGCTCTAAAGTGAGCTCTTGACTGGAGCCTTTATCTCATTGACTCACTGAAATGGCTCTTTTTTATCATACTATTTATGGCAACATCCCTAACAGAGATAAATAGCCTTGGAGACAATAACGCACTTGCGAGAGCAAGGCACACAGAAGGGACAGGAAGGCTGCAAACCCCTGCAGATCCAGAGGTGCTTTAGCATTCTCCCTCAGCCCTCCACCTCCACCGAACTTCAGCGTGTAGGCCCGGCAGCTGGAGGCGGGCCCATCACCTCATTCCCTCACCAGGCAGGCTGGTGGTGGCAGGTTGGACGGATGGCAGGGGGGGCTGGTGGAGAAGAGAGCAACCAGAAAAGGAGAAAGCTCTGGGTGGAAACAGGAAAAAGCTTGTCCCCCACAGGCTCTTGGAAGGCAGTTAGCTGGAAGGAGAGGTATGCCCTGGTGTACAGCTACGAGTCTCTGAGGACAGGTAAGGAGTTTGGCAGACAGAGGATATCTAAGACTCTGATGGTGTGGCTTAGTCATTCCAGTAGCCACATCTGACCTTGACCAGGAGGATGACAAGGGTGGTCTGGGACCACCAGGAGACAGGCATTGCAGATAGGTTTGTAGGCACAAGTACAAGTTGGGGGACACGCATGTTCTTGCTGTTGAGTAAGTGAAAATCCTCATCCATAATTTTGGTGTGATCTACATGGGAGAGGTGACGCTGGCGGAAGATGGGTGGGCAGGGCAAGGAGCAGCAGGGGGTGGGTGGTGCAGCTGGATGTGCCCACTGCCCAGTGAGAGGACAGGTAACCCAGGACATGGAGCCAGGGTGGCTGTCAGGTTCTTTGGAGGGAGAAATCCTCCTGAGAAGAGAGGGAACCCACTGGCTGGCAAGTCAGCCTCACTGAAGGGAACCCAATTTTAGCCCCCTCTGCTACCCCTGGGACACAACAGGAGTGTCTCAACATCTTTATCATTTGCCTCACCTAAATGGTGACTCAGAATCAGTTTCTGGTAAGAGCATACTTTGCAAAACTTTTTGAGGAGTCTCTTCCCTTCAAACCCAAGCAGGAAACCCGGTATTTGTGGGCTCCAATCCAGTCCAGATTTTGCATCTGTGAGGCGCCTGCTTCCCTCTCTCCCTCTGTAGCCCTCCCAACACCTGCTGCAGAGGCTGGAAGCCAAGAGCTATTGTGCGGGCCCCTGAACTCTGGCCCCCGCCTCCGCCTCTACCCCAAACCCAAACCCGGAACATTTCATAGAGATGCTTTGCTGGCTGGCATGGAGCCATGGAGTTTCCAGTGCCATTGGAGAACAGAATTCCTAGTCAGCTCCTGCCTTTCAGGGTTTTTACCCTTTTCTCTCCCTCCGAGGCTCTTCAAATTGGGAAGTTTAAGTGTAATTTTGCATTTCTATCAAGGTGGTATTCAATGGCAGGGGATGTTTCTGAATTGGGATGTGAGGCCAGTTGGAATGGGATGCGGACTTCTTCAAATCCTCAAATAATGAGGCCAGAAGGGTCATCCAAAGAGTTCAGGGTCCATAGTAATTATTTTGATTTGTGTAGCCTATTCTGGGCTTCCTTATTTCCAGAGCATTCATTATTTCATTTAATCCTCACAATTCACCTGCCAGGTAGGCATTATTCCCTGTTGAACGATGGGGAAACAGGGGCCCAGAGTAGTCAGTGCACCATGCAGGGTCACACAGCAGCTAAATGGAGTCCAAACCTCTGACACTAGTGCAAGGCCACTGCATGTTCACAGCAGGAGACACACCCAGAAGTTTCTTGGGAAACCTAGAGATTCTACAGCTTCCCGCGTGAGTTCCTCCAACACCACTACCCTTCCTGTACTGACAAGGCATAGCCCTGAGAGGGGCGGGGAGGGCAGACTTGGAAAGTGGAATGAAAGACAGAGAGGCAAAGGCGCTGGGCTAGGAAGGAGGCCCACTGCAGCGGTCTTCCTTTCGCTGTTCTCAGTGCCCCCCCTGCAACTGGATGACTGGTCAGCAGAGGGCAAGGCCTCTCCCCCTGCCAACCTCAGTCACAGCCGTTATTGACACTCCCAGGGAAGTACCTGGCCCTGTGCATTCTGGCCCTTTTTCAGAATGGTCCCAAACTTACATGTTGTGCAGGGCACACCAGCCACAGTGAGGGTCCCCCGAGCTCAAGCACTCCCCGCAAGTTGTATACTGTTCGCAAGATTCCACGGGTACCCTGGTGATCTGGTGGAGAGAGAAGACATCGTGGTTAGGTCAGGTAGTGACACCTTGCCGATGTGCATTCAGACTCCTCTACAACCCACCCATACTTGCACTATCACCACCCCTAAAGGGGTGACACTAGGGGATAAATTCGTGGCCTCAATATTCTCATCTGTTTGCCTGGCACAGGTAGGTACAGCTAAGTAGGATGTGTTTCTCATGTGGCCGGCCAAAGCTCCTTGGCTTCCCAGATGTGAAGCAAAACCTCCAGTGTCCTTCGGCCTGCACTACGTCTTTGTGAGAGCTGGGCCTGTCCTGGCAAGTGCTGAAAATGGTTAACTCTCTTAAAAGGCTGTTGCGTGCCACCAACTTGCCTCTGAAGAGCTTTCAGCTGGGTTTGGGCTGAGACATCCTGCCTACACAGAAAACATTTTAAAAGGAGAAACTTTTCCTATCAAATAATACTCATCATATGGGGCAGTCTCTTTACAGCCGACCGAACATGCCACCTGGATCCAATTATCCCATTCTCTGATGTCTGAATTCAGTTTCTTTAGTCAATGTCCCACCATTTGAAAAGTCTGGTTAAATGGGAATATCCACAGAGATGAACTGCCTGTCTCATTCTGTCTTGCTGGGGAAGATGGGAATTTTCAGATTGAGCTCCTGGGCCCCCAGAGAGTCCAGCCCCTTCCTATTCCTCCCGGCTTCCTGGTGGTACCTGGCGACACTTGAGGTGGGCCTGTTTGGACATTACTCACCCCTACCTGCCCAGCGTGTGTGACGTTAAGGCTGGACAAGAAAGTCAGCAGATTGAAGTTTTCCATTTGATAATGTCCTAGGTTCCTGTGGCTGGCTGGGGCAGGAGGCTGCTGGGCAGCAAAAGCATTTGCTGGGCTGGGAATAGCTTCTCATTTGTTAGGGCATAGAGGTTCCCCACCCACTGGATGTGTGAGCTCAAGTGAAAACAAAACCTGTGGTCCAGCAGCACGGCGTTCTGCCTCTGTCAGGGGGGCAAAAGATGTGCTGGAGATGTCTTTACAGCACCCTCCTGAGAGGCTCGGCGTGCAGTCTACACTGCTCGTGTGGCAAATGTTTATTAGATGTCACTGTACGGAGGCTCTGATGCTACGCTCGAGAGAAACAGGAGTAAACTGGACACAGATTCTGCCCCCGCAGAGCCTGTGGTCCAGTGGAAGTTGGTAATTACAAACGGAGTCGCTCTCCATCGTGCCTGGGATGGGTGTGTGCCCTGGGGGCCTTGGGAGTCTAAAGAAGAGCACCCAATACAACCTGTCAGGAGGAGGGACATAAGGGTGAGTGAGAGAAAGAGTGGGGCCTAGAAGGGCATTCCAAGCTGAAAGGTCACGATGCACAGAAGTAATCAAGTTCAGTCAGTATACACAAGCGTAGAATGCACCACGGATGGGCAGGGTGGAGATGAGGCTGGAGGGACATCAGCCAGGGCCAAATGACCAAAAGCACCTGCCTCACCAGCTTTCCTTTTCTGTTTTAGGGGCCACCCCCATTCTTACAGTATTATAACACTTAACATTCTGTATTTCAAGACCTTTCTGTAAGTGAGTGACATCATCAGCTTTAAACATCCTTAACCTTTTGTTAATAATAAAAATAGAAAATGCAAGGAGAAGTTTTAAAACCAAGTACAATTTGGTTTTAAAAATTCATACTTTAAGTGGAGGCTGAGGGATAGCTGTTTTGAAACAGCTTGTGCGTAACAGACTTGTGGGTTTGAGTGAACTCTACGTCCAACACACCTGACGTGGTGATGGAATAGCTGGAGGGGCTAATTTGCTCATGGGCTGCAGAAATAGACGGCATGTCAAGATTGAGAGGCCACCCCACACTAGGGATTTCCCCCCCTCAAGTCTCTGCAACCTACCCCAAGAGGGGTGTTGCTCCACCAGTGACCCTTCCCAGAAGGGAGGTCACAATGGGGTGAGACCCAGATGTGGCATCTGAGGTACAGCTGATGGACCTGGCATGTTTATCTGGCTCAAAAAAGATGAATTTCAAGTTGGCCACAGAGGCTGTTTCCAATGTTTGAAGGGCAGCAGTGTGGCTGCAATAAGACTCACGGGTCCAAAGTTTCAGGAAAGCTCAATAGAAGAAAGTCAAGGCTGTCCAGTAATGCCCCAGACCTCGATTCCGGAAGGAACTCCCACTGGTGGGATGCGTAGGCGGAGTCTGAGCGAAGTGTGCCTGGGAGGCTGTGAAGGGACTTCCGCCCTCAGAGGAAGGCGGCACTAGTCTTTCCACTTCTGACATTCGGGATTCTGTTTCCCACAGTTTACCTAACTCCTCCCTGAGGCTGTTTATGGCATTTGTCCTGTGTAACTTGTACAGTTTAAAGATGACATCCGGCCATAGCCACCAGCCATGATATCGCATTGCCTCAAGGAGTAACCCCTGACTCCTGACTCATGGCTCGTGATTCCTACCAGAAGCACCTTTCTGACAGGTGACTGCCACACACTCTCCTAGTGTACCTCTCTGGACCTGGGACTCTCAGCCCTTGAGGATATCTGTGACCCCAGCTGCCTGCTTGGCTTCCACTGGGCCCCCTCTAGCCCACCTTCCAAGGCTTGAGAGCAGCAGCCCCATGCCCGGCCTTCCTTTCTTGGGATTCGGGCTCTGTGTGAGTGATGTCTGCATCTGGCTAGAAATTAAAACAACTGTCTGCATTGCATTCGGCCCGTCTGTCAAAACACAGCCTGGCTCTCAGCAGCTGGGCGAGGGGGCCCTGAATGGGAGCAGTGTCTGCAGCAACAAAGCCCACTTTCACGCCAAGTGCCACGGAGATAGTGAGACCCTGTTCTTCTCCAAACATGAAACCAACAGCACAACTATTTTTCCTGTTTCCTGGGCCCTCCTGGTGGGAATTTTTTTTTTTTTTTAAAGCACTGAGTTGAAGAGCAAAGTGAAACAGGAAACTTATTGGGGGTGGGTGGGTCCTAAAACTTGAATTACTCTCTCCTTAAAGGTCTAATAACCATATACAAACCAGAGGAAAGAAATGTCACAGGGACTGGGAGTAGACCTTCAGAGTTAGATGTTACCATGGGCTCCCTGTCTTCGCTATATTCATGTGTGGCTACACTCATTCATCATTCATCAGCCAATATTCATCGATCATGTCCCACAGACAGGCCAGCACTAAGCACTTCAGTGGAATAAAAACAGCAGCAGCATGAAAACACAGCCATCATCTTCGAGTTGCAAACAGGCCAGCAATAAAAACAAGAGACTGATGTGTGTTCTACGAGAGGCGTTAAAAGCAGGCTGAGGGAATTCAGAGCAAAGAGAACATACTTCTGTCTGCACTGTCCAACGTGACAGCCACCAGCCCGTGTGGCTGTGAGCATCTGAGAGGTCCTAACTGAGAGCTGCTACAGAGACAAAATACACACTGGATTTTGAAAATTTAGTAAAAAGAAAAGGAAAATTCACATTAATAATTTTTTACTGACATGTTAAAAAGACAAAAATTTAGTAAATATTGGGCTAAGTAAAATTCATTATTCCTTTTGACTGTTTCTTTTCGATTTTTAAAATCTGGCTGAGAGCAAAGTGAAACACACGCAAAGCTCACACTTGTGGCTTGCCTTTCATTTTTATGGGACAGCACCGCTCCAGGTGGGAGTCCAAAGAAGGCTTCTTGATGGACATGATGGGTGTCTGGGTCTTGCAGGGTGAATGATATTCATGCAGAGGAAGAGGGTTCCAGGTGCAGTGAACCTCATGAACAGACACAGGAGAGCAGAGCGTCTTCAGCAAACCTTGCGTGAGGGCCAGGGGGGCAATGGGTACACGTTGGTACAGGCAAGGTTGGGTTAACTTGGGGAGGGTTGAGAAGAGCATGGGGCTGGAATATACAGGATAGGGCAAGGCAGGTATACAGTTGCTCATATGGAAAATAATGCAATCATTAATAATAATATGAGTAAACACTGTATACCTCATCCTCACAGCTGTGAACTTACTTCTGCCCCACTCTGTGCGAAGACTCCTAGCTCTCTATACTGTCACTTCTTGGTCAAAAGAATGTTCTCCAAAAAGAGGTGGCCTTGTGGCTCTCAAGGAACAGTGGCTCTCAACGAATGGGTCTTGTGCCAGCACCTTTGGCATTACCCGTGAGCTTATGAGACTGAAAGGCCCGAGTTCGCTGGACCAGAAGGTCTGGGGATGGCCCGGAAAGGTTTGGCTCCCCAGCGGACCTTACGAACGCTGAAGTGGAGAACCATTGATACAGGCCAGCGCACACCTTGGGAGTCTTGTTAAGTGTCGGGCCCCTGGAACCAGGAAGAAATGGAGTGAGACTGTGCCGTAGGGCTATGTAAGGAACTGGACTGATCTGGGGGGAGGTGGGTGGATGTACTCTGGGTACTGCTTTATATCCACGGAGAAACTGGTTTTAATAACTCTGAGTCTATGGAGGCCCTAAAGGACCCAGTTCAAGCCTCCAGTGTTAGAATACACTTCACGCTGCACCCCAGGTGGCAGGTGGGCACTGGCTGTAGGACCTGGTTGTGTACCTGGTGGGGTGGAGTGGGGTGGGATGAGATGGGGGGTGGGAGTTATTTCTGGAAGCTCTAGAAGGGAGGGGAGCTTTCTTGTGAACAGTGTCCACTGCATCAGGTGGCACTCTGTCAGGGGCTGACTCAGAGCTTAATAGGACACTCTATGATGCTTTAATTAGTGTTTGTTTATTATGATTATGTTTTAATTATGCCTGAATCTCCCCACTCCTTTCGCCGAGTGCTGGGATCTAAGGGTGGCTGGGTTGGCCAGCAAACGTGGTGAGGAGAAGCCCACAGTCGGAGGGTGCCCTTCTCCTGCCCGCTCCATGGCCTTCTCCCCAGGACCATGGAGCTGCTTCAGACTAGATTCCACCCTCACACTCTGCATTCTTCCCTGCTTGATCTTATGTCTTGTAATTATGCCTCTAATGAATATAACTGTCCTATTAAGTCATTTACTTAAGAAATACTCTTAATTAAAGGTGACTCATACTGTGTTCTTGGCTTCTCTGGCCCCGGGCCCCGCATCTCATAAGTTCTTTGGCCTGATTCGGTGGGGGCTGGAAATCTATGTTGGCAGGGCTCCACAGGGCTTGCAGAGTTGGGGTGACTCCCCGCCGACTGTCTTAGCACATTGGGTAGCCCAGGGGGTGTCAGGCCCAGCGTAGCAAGGAAAATTATGCAGGATTATTTTTGGCTATGGGGACAAGTCGCTGAGGAAACTGCTGGAACCAGGCTCATCCCTGGAGGTTCTGAAGAACACGGCAGACCTGCAGGGCTTGACCACCCAGGGTGAGGGCAGGCAGGCCTCTAGGGCCTGCAGTCACTAGACAGAGGCCCTGAGCAGTCCTCTGGTGACATCAGGTGCAAACCCATCCCTCTTCAGTGAGGAGCGCCCATGGAGGAGTGAGGAACAGGAGTCCTTCGGTGTGTGCACTTGGGGGCAGAGAATCTGTGCTACATCTCTGCCCCTGAGTGGACACCTGCAAGGAGCAACAGGGTTCTGACAGCCTGGAGGGCTCTACAGCAGAAACACTGGAGTTGAAAGAACAACATTTAGGATTCTGACAATGGATTATGCCCAGGGCCCATGTAGTCCTTAAACATTTACTAAGCATTTAAGTGTGTCAAGCTCTCTGTTCAGTATTGAGCTGCATTCTCTGCCCTCCTGGAGCCCATGGTCTGATTGAGGATGAAACTAAGGAAACAGGTCAGCTTAATCTGGTGGGATAGATGCCACAATAGAGGTACAATCAAGAGACAGTTGCGGATCAAAGGACAGAGAGCAGAGGTTCGCCCCGGGGGCTTTGGCACGAACACTTGGTGTTTCAGAGGCCTGCAGCATTCCTTTGTAATCGTGCAAGAGAACCATGGGGTTGTGGGGGAGGGATGAGGGAAAGCTGTTCCCCAGGCTGGAGGGGCCCCTTGGGCACTGAGCATTTAATTTCCCTGCCTCTCTGGAATCTGTTCCCCTCTGCCAGATAGTACACCTGTCCCCACACGTGTCCCCTGCTTCCTGACACAAGGAAAAGAACAGAGCCCTTCTCAGTGCTGAGAGCCAGGTGGCAGGGGTGGGAGGTGACACACATAGCCTGGCTGGAGCGTGCAGTTGCCCTGATCCACAGCCTCCTGGGCTCCAGGGCCTGGGGCAAAGTGCAGAGCAGCTGAAACACAACTGCACCCCAACCCTCTCTCCTTTCCTTTGTACCTTCCCTGGTGGTCCCCCCACTACCAGCACACCCTCACTCCCTTGGAGTGTATAGGTTTCAGACCCACTTCTCCTCTTTTTCCCAATGCAACCTGTTTTCAAGAAAATATCTGATGCTCATGTGCACCATGGCTGAGGGCAGACTGAGGAGAGGCCCCATGGAGACCCAGCGCACAATCACAACACCGGAAGAAGCTTTTAGCATTTTCCAGGTGCTTTGACACACATTATCTCACAGGCCTGTACAGCTCCCCAGGGAGGAAGAAGGCTAGGTATAGGCATGTTCCACGTGATCCACCAGGAAACAGAGGCCGCAAAGGGCTGGTTTAATCCCGGTCTCGGTCTCGCAGTGCAGAGAGAAGTGGCCAGCTTGAGGACAGTCCTCCATTGCCCGTGATGGTGACATACTGTAGTCGTCTTTTTGAGGGTGAGGAGGGAGAGGAGGTTCAGGGGTCAGTTCCAGGAGACTGAGGCTGACACCAGACAGGGAACAGGAAGCAGGAAGCAACCCGAGGGCAGGTGAGGGCAGGTGAGGCTCTCTTTCACTTCTCTGACTCCACAGCCCTCAACAGCTTGCCAGCACCCAGCAGTTGAGTTGTTAGTTGATGCACTGCTGGATGGGCAGCTGGAGTCTCTCTTTTCAGGCTTGTCCTTTGCTCTAGATGGGGCCAGTGTTCTGAGTCCTCACAGGGACACGAACATGGGCAGATGGTCAGTCAGGGAGGCCCAGCCCAGCCCCCTGCTCTGGCCAGATTCTCTCAGGCACCAAAGCTGGAGTGGACCCTCTGGGGATGGGCCAGGCTCCCCAGCTCCTGATATGCCTTGAACGATACCCCTTTGGCTCAGCAAGTCTCCCCAGAAAAATACCCATCCTCTCTCCTGTCCTTAACAGAGAAAGAGCCGGTTGTCTACTGGAGGCCTGAAACAACATCTTAATCTCCATTTCCCCTGAAGGGAGTGGGTGGGGTAGGGAGCGCTGAGGCTCTGCTCCTCAGGATTGGGGAAGGGTGTGACGGGGATCGAGGTCTCCTACTGGTGGTTGGCAGGCTCCTGGCTGGCACCATCTTGCTCTGAGCTGGGCAGTTGACTGAGTTTGTTGAACAGAATGGAGCAGCAGGGATAATAATAATATTAATACTACTAATAATGATAATAATAGTGGCCATTTATCCAGCACCTACTGCATGCCAGGCACTTTACCTATTTTATCTCATGTAATCCCCACACCAAACTTGTAGCAGAAGCATTCTGAGATCCACCTTTTGGAAAATTGAGTCTCAGGTTAAGTAATCTGACCAAGGTCACAGGCCTCGTGGGTGGCAGAAACAAGACTTAGAGTTCAGGTGTTTCTGACCCCCAGGCTGAGGAGTGAGGTAGAGAGAGAGGCATACTAAAGAGGGAAGGCCCCTCTTCTGGGGTGGCCCCCACAGCTGGCTGTCAGGTCACCTTGCTTTCTTAGACATGAGGTGTCAGGTGTGTGCTGATGCTGTTGGACAGTGCCATCACTGCCCACCCCAGCACCACCACTGCATGCCTCTTAGCTCATTTTACTCTTCCCTGCTAACCAAAATTCAGCTGCTGAGTCTGAGCCAGAGGAAGAGGGGAAGAGGGAAGGAGGGTGGTGAGCACGGAAGATCCATGCTACATGTTTCTAAGCTAGGCAGGGCCAGAACATTAATGGAAACGGCTCTGAGCAGGTTGCACGGTTCCATCTAGAGCCTCCTAGGAAAGCCCTGGAGACCTCAGGGAACACAGTGAGGGCAGTGAAGGTGGCAGGGGCTTTCTGTCCTGGTCTTGCCAGTAGTTCACTGTGTGGCCTTGGATGAGCCTCCATTTCCTCACCTTTAAAGAGAAAACAGCAACACCGGTCTCATCCATCTCACCTGCTCATCAGGGAGCACACCTGAGCATCCATTTTCAGCACCGGTCTTTCCTATGGATTGGCTTCCCAGTAATTAATGTGAACTCACTATTGTTTGTTCCCAGTGCTAGATCCAGTTCTTTAAAAATCAGTAGTCATGTATGAGATCCCCTTATATCCTCATAAAATAAACATCAACCCAGCCCCCTGCCAGTCTTCTGAGCTGTGACAATCACATGACCAATGTCATTAAGAAAAAGAGAGCACAAACCCCCAGAAAACCAGCTGCAGGTTCTGGAGCCTGCAATTTCTACTACAGCAACGTGCAACCTTCCGACCAGAAGATGACCCTGGGGCTCTATCCTAAGGACTCTTTGACTATCCGGAGACCTGCGGGTGGAGTCGAGTTCAAACGGAAAATCTATTTTTAATGACTTGGGGAGAAGAGTAGAGTGACCGAGTAATTCAGAGTAATTAAAGCTATCTGTCACTCGGAGAAGCGGAATCCAAAGTTGCTGAACTTTTCAATGACATTTTTTCCCCTTCTCATTCATAAAACCCAGCAGAGGGTCATGCTGGAGTCAAAGGGGAGAGGACAACGAGGAGAGAAATGCCTGGCCCCAAAGAGTGGAATTTATCTTTTTGATGAGTGCTAAGGGAATAGCCCCTCTTGAATTTTTTTTTTTTTTTTTTGGTAGAGGCCAAATTTTGTTCTGGTTCAGAAGGTGGACTTTGAAAGAGGCAGTCCCCAGTTTCAAACCCAACTCCTATGCTTATCGGCAGCTGTATGACATGAAGTTGTCGACGTCCTTGAGCCTCAGTTTTCTTCTTATGAGGTGATGGCAATACTGATATCAACTTCACTAAGTTGTTTTGAGACTCAAGTGACATCTGTAGTCTAAGAGCTTTGCACACAGTTGGTGCTCAATAGTAGTAGTTATCATGCTCAGTTTCTATACACAGACCCCACTGAAGGTGGCAGTGTTTGCACAGGAAAGCTGCAGGGGGCTCCTGCGCAGGCTCTGCACTCAGGTTGGGTGACCTTAAGCAAGCCACCGAGGCTCTTTTGGCTGAGACTGCTCATCTATTGCACGGGGAGAATTGTGTCTGCCCTTTGCCTGAAGGTAGCACAACCCCTCCAACTGTTGTCCTTACTGATGACATCATCCCTCCTGGAGGCTGAGGTGCACCGAAACTCGGGGGCCCTGGCTGAAAGAAGTCAAATTAAGCATAATCTCCTATGGAAGAAGGTAAAACTTGGACAAGGAAAACACACAAAGATGAGAGGAAGCTGAATGGGCAAAGCAGATATTGCAGATACCATACTGTATTTTCTCAGACACAACTCCTGGGTCAGACACACTAGGGAGTGAGGAGTAGGACCCTTCCTGGTGCTGGTTTTTGGAAGGATCTATGAAGAAGTAGAGTTGCTGATACTCTGTTGTCTCCATGACAACAGTGGATTTATTCCGTTAGGAAAAGCAGGTGGGGTAGGAAATGGGAGATGAGAAGGACTTGGGAAATGGACCTAAGAAATAACTAAAATAGAACTCTCATCTGGGAACCAGATGCCTGGGATTAGCCAGGTCCCACAAAACTCCCTGTAGGTTCATCTACCCCGGAAGGGGAAAAGTGATACTTTAATAGCAAGGGGACAGAGTAACTAGGCAGCGATGCCCATTTACCCACCCATTCCCATTCATTCATTCCATACTTCTGTTTGTTCAGGAGATTCTCGTGAGGCCCTGGGGGCACAGAGCCCAAGTCTACCCTTAACCCATGCAGCTAGATTTTATCTGTGTAATGGACCCTGACTTCTGGAGCCCACCTTGTCAACTTCTGGTCACCAGGAAAGCAAGATGAGAGGGTTTGGAGCGCCAGTTGATCCCAGACTCTCTGGGAAGCATCTGTGGCCTAGCAAAGTGAGGCTCGAGTGGGAATGATCAGGGCCCGGTGAGAGGTCGGTCAGAGACCTAGGGTAAGAACGTCTCTGCTGTGGCCTGGGCAGCAGGTAGGGCTAACTTCAGTGTTGTTTGAGATGAGGACTCAGGGGATCCTTCCAAGAGGAGAAGTGGGGCCTGAGGACACCGCTACTCCAGAAACCCTGGCACTGCCTCCCAGCCGAGCTCTGGTTTCTGCCTGCTGGTGCTCAGCTTCACTGCTGGTTCTGATGTGGGCACTCGTGGTTACTGAGATGTGCTGGCAGGTTCTCTGGGAATTCTTGTGTGTTACTGTTCTGTCCTTATTACCCTCCCTGAAATCTGCTTCTGGAGTTCTGAATGAACCTCAGGTTGAATCTCAAGGTCATCTTGATCTGCGGAGAACAATCCTACCAAATGATATATAAAGTGGAATCGGACTTTGTCAAGCCGAACCGCCCAGGTCCTTCTTTAGGGCACCCCAGTCAGCAGCTGTGTAGATAAGAAAAATTACAGCGGGCCTAGTTCTATCCATAGGTGCTGGATCTGAGACGGCCCTTCACCTTTCTGCCTAAACTGCCTGCCCTATAATTCTAAGTGGACAAGAAACCACTGGAGCCTACTGCTGTAGTTCAGAATCCTGGTTTCCAGTGGAACCCATGGAACACATTTTCTCAACCATCTCTCAACTTTCCTTTTTAACCATCAGAAATGTAGCCACCTTGTCCTCCCTGACATATCACATCTGAAAATATTCTGTCTCATTTTTCTTAGTATGCTAAGTGGCTAGCACCCTTGGGAAGGACAGAACCATTTCTTGTCAGTCACAGCTTCCTGGGACAAATTACTAGGTAAGTGGATGTGTGTGTGTGTGTGTGTGTGTGTGTGTGTGTGTGTGTGTGTGTGAGAGAGAGAGAGAGTAACAGTACATGTTAAACCTCTAAGGTGAGAAAAGTCTCCTACAGGTATATTAAAAAAATTTAATTTCCTGCCCTGGCTGGTGTAGCTCAGTGGATTGAGCACGGGCTGCAAACCAGGCATCGCAGGTTCGATTCCCAGTCAGGGCACATGCCTAGGTTGCAGGCCATGTCCCCCAGCAACCGCACACTGATGTTTCTCTCTCTCTCTCTCTCTTTCTCTCCCTCCCTTCCCTCTCTAAAACAAATAAATAAAAAATCTTTAAAAAAATTTTAATTTCCTTTCTGTATAGAGTACATGTATTCCTTCATGCCATTCATCCATTCCTGCAACCTTGGCAAGGTGGAGGTGGGTAAGCCAGGAAGGACCCACGCTTTGCTGAGTCCTGTGACACTGTGCTGCTTCGGGAACATGTATAGACTGGTCATTTGGATAAAACCACTCCGCTGAGGGAGCAGTGACTGCAGGGACACAGTGCTCTGTGCCTGCAAACTCATCGACATGGGTCGATTGGCCTGGCCTTGTGAATTTGCATTTATGTAGACTTGATTTATAACTGAGTACTGCGTTTCTCGGACTATAAGATGCACCCCCCACCACACACACACACAATTTGGCAGGAATAATGGTTGTTAATGCTGCTGTTGAGTTCTGTTTACATTTACATGGGTGAAATATTATGTTATTTATGTTATTAAATAGTTTACCACATTTTTTGCTTCAAAATCTTTTTCCTGTTTTCCTCTTCTAAAACCTAGGTGTGTCTTATGGTCCGAAAATATGGTATATCTGCATATGGTTGAAAAACACTCGGTACTTATAATTTGTTCCTTTTCTTGTTTATCATTGATGCACTCACTCATTAGTTTATTTAGGTATGAATCCTTCATTCATCTGTTTATTTATTCAACAGACCAGGTCTCGAGTCTTGTACTATGGCGGTACAAATAAGAGTTAGCCATGGTCTTATAGTCCCTCAAGAAGCATACCCCCTGGCAGGTGAGCTAGAAAGTGAAAGATGTGACAGGAAAGTTTCTAAGCTCAGTGTGATCACTTCTTGAGGAAGGAATAAGGAAAGTGCCATCGTCTGTGGCAGCCTTGGCCACCTAGTGTGATATTGTGATAGACAGGACTGGAGGAAGGCCCTTCTGTGAGGAGAGAAGGGCATCAGCAAAGAACACCCATGAGAATGGAAGGGGAGCCCCAGGAGTGGACTCGTGTTGGGCAAGACAAGAAAGTGATCTGAGGGCAGATCATGGAAGGCCAGGGCCCTGGACACGGACCAGGGCGAAGGGAAAGGAGAACTTTCGCATTTCTCCTTTCGTGATGCATCCTATGTTTGTCCCTGTCATTGTATTCCTGCAGCCCCTTCTGCCTGTCCCAGCTGCAGACCTGCATTCTCACAGCGGGATGACAGACGGAGGCCTCATTGGTCTCCCTTCTATTCTTTCCACACTAGATGTGTTCTGCACAACCTCAGTTTTCCTTTTCTTCGAAAAGGTGTAACGGGGGAGGGCATGGATCCCAGAATCAGACTGCCTGGGTCCACATCACAGCCTCCTTGCTCATTAGCTGTGTGAACTTGGGCCCATTACTCAGCTCTCAGCCTCATTTGTTGATTTGTAAAAAAGTGATAGTAATAGCACATGCTTACATAAGACTTGCTATCTGCAGATGAGGAAGAAAAGGAGGCAGAGAGAGTCTTAGTGAATTTACTTAAAGTCACATGGCCAGTAAGCTGTAGAGCTGGGACTCAAACCTGGGCAGGCTGCTTGCAGAAACCACACTCTGGACTTCTACACAAAATTGCCTCTTAGCATGACGGTGGTACAAGTTAGCAAACACTTAGTCCAGTGCCTGGCATGAAGCTGTTTGCTATTATTAATAAATATGTATTAAGCTCCTTCTATATGTTCTGTGTAGGTATGAAGTTCAAAAGATGACTGGACCTGGCTCTGATCCTCAGGTACTCAGAATTTTGTCAGGAAGATAGACAAGCCTCCACAGTATAAAGAAATATCAGCACTATTATTGAGATGTGGTATAGCTAGGTAGCTACAAAAGCAAAGAGGAAGGGCAAATCAGGGAAGGCTTCCAAGAGGCAGTGTTTTGTAATGACAACTTCAGCTAAAGAAATGATATAGTGACACGCACCCTCTACCCCCACCAAAATCAAAACAACGAAAAAAAAAAATGCCTCTTGGATGAGGTTTATAGTCCAAACACCCCACCCAGCCTGATGTTTCAGCCTTTTCACCTCTGCTCCCCACCCAGCCTGACATTTCCACTCTGGCTTCTTCCATCAGGGTCAATGCCCCGCTCTTGGTAGGCTGGCCTCCTCCCATGCTCTGCACAGTCCCACCTCCTTCATTCTGTTCATGCATTCCAGCCCATCAGAGCATCCGTCCCTGCCCTGCTCACCTGCAAATCCCTGGGCCCTCCCTTCTCCACGCAGGCTTTCTTCAGCAACCTTTGCGACCTCTCTGAATTTTGAAGCTGATTCCCTGCCCAGCTGGCAGGACTCGAATGCACTTTTCAACTCTTCTTAGATCCCCATCTTTTGGGGTTACTCATGGGGCTCTGCTTTTTATTTCTTCAAGTGAGATATCCCTGTATGCCCCAACCTCAGTTTCTTACACAAAATAGGTCTATAAATACCTGCTGAGAAGCTAATCACACTTGCCCAGTGATCCAGGTTTTATTTTAAGCTCCTTAAGTAAATGAACTAAATGTTGTGAAGGTTCTCTAGGTGTGGCCGAGGCCCCTGGCACTCTGCTGGGATTCATTAGGTGACGTGAAGGCATTTATTTTTTAATGGACTTAATGTTTATAACCCAGCAGAGGTGCGTGGTGTCAGGGAAAGGACACGACTGTTCAAGTCAGAAGAACCTGGCTCAGCCTCACCCGGTACTCGACTGCGCTGGGTAAACCACTTAACCGCTCTGAGCCTCGGTTTCCACATTTGTGAATGTGATTGGATGTCAAAAGTAAGGCATCCTCCAAGGCACCAAGATACAGGGAATGCTGTGGGCTGATGTAAGGGGGCGGGCTGTCCCACAGCTTTTCAGAGTAGATCCTCAAGACCCAGGTTCTCAGTTCTTCAGTCCTTCATCCTGGGTCCCCTGATCCAGATCAAAGAAATAAAAAGGTCCAGGAATTAAAAAGGGGTTGTTAAGAGATATTTGAAGAAAGACCCTGGAATGCTGTAACCTAGCCACCCTTCAGTTGACCACTTGGAGGCTTGAGCTACATACCCTGGACTGGAGGGGACAGCGTGAACAGGAGAATCCAGAAGGCAGGAAAGCCAGTGGGTGGGTTGGTGAGCTCTTCAGAGGCAGAGTGAAGGCAGCACCTTGGGAAGGCACTGGAACCCCCACTCCTTGACAGTAACAGGTGAGCGCATGGAAGTGCTCCCTTGTACAAGATCCAGATGTGGCCACCTCAAGAGGGAGAGCTGGCTGGCAAGCACTTGAAAACCTGCCCAAGGCGACTCTCTGGAGGTGGGGTGGAGACCCTACTATGAGCATCTCTAGAGGGAAGTACCGGAAAATCAGGGCTGAGGGGAGGGTGGCCAGACAACAGGAGGCACTGCCCCCCTGCCGTGAGGTGCAGCCAGAGCGGCCAGCACAGGGGTGTCCAAGGGCCATGAAGAACGCAGCCCGAAAGAGGCAGAATCATCAGCCTGCTCAGACAGCGTGAGGCCATCTTGTGATAATTCCAGTTCAAGTGAGAAAGGACCGTTCTGTCCCTTCCCCTGCCTCTGAAGGGGACAGTAAGGACGGATCCAGTGGGGGAAGAAGAGGGAGAGGAAGAGAGAACACAGGCCTCCGGCCCCTCGTGGCTGCAAGTGTGCAGTGCAGCTGGCCCAGGCTGGGCAGGGAAAGATCTGAGCTTCAGTCAAGCCCAGAGTTTTACCTCTGGTTGGGAACTGGACGTTGCAATCCTTAAATGAGATGAGACTGTGTTTGAGACTCAAAGGAGTCTGCATTATCCAACAGCGAGCTGCTGAGCGATGCAGTCTTCCTGGGACGCACATGGGGAAAAGGGGTGGGATGGCAAAATAAGTGGTGTTTTGATTTTCTCTCCCAGAAAACTGATTGGGCCCGAGAATGCTATGGACCACCATTCCTGACACTGTCATGAAGGTCGCATGAAGTAAGGGCATGGCACTGCCTGGTTCCAGATCAGGCTCACTGCACAAATCTGAGTGAATTATGGCTGTTACTTCTGGAGACAGATTGGTATCTTAACGATAACATAATTTAAAAAATAATCAGACTCTGGTCATCATTCTTAGATAGCTCAGCAGAGCAGTCTTCCTGAAACCCTGGGCTCCTTCTAGGGAGTGAAGAGTTGTGCAGTCTCTTTTTAACCCACATAGCCCCTGGGTCAAAAGAAGTTGAGAACTGCCACACTGGGGAGCCTGTTGGCTCATCTGCCCCATCTTCTAAGAGACGCATGCACAGTCATCGGCTGTGCCATCTGAAGCTGGTCTAATGAGGACAGAGTGCTGGGAGGAACTAGCTCCTGGTCAGAAGCCCCGTCGTGCCCCTACCCCGCCCAGCCCAGCGCCCAGCCTGAACAGTCAGTGGGGAGTAGAGCTTTGCAGCCTCCCCCTGCCTGGTGGCTGGTGGCAGCGACTGTTCAAATCTTTACCTTCCTCACTGCTTTCTATTTGTGGCTGCCTTCAACGGTGGCCTTGAATGTACCTGATGTCACTGAGCCTCCGAGGATAGAGAGGGGTGGAGGGGCACATGGGGAGATGGAAGAGAGACCAAAGATTTTTCCCCTTTTAAAAATAGGTGCTTAGGAAATTAATTAGAACAAATAATCACCGCCTTGTCTGAGTCTCTATTTTATTTGGTGCACGCAGGGGCTGGTGGAAAAAAGGGGGAATTTTAAATAATTTTGGAGTTATAACTGATGTAATTAGGTGCTCAGTGAACACTTAGCATCAAGCTATGCTTATTAAAATTACTGTTTTAATCAGAACGTTGCTGGCGAATCATTAATAACACAATGGCTCGATTCCCTGGAACTCTAATTAGACCTGGACTTTTAACCACCTGAGCGTAATCTGGATACGCACCACGGGTGATGCATTATCATCTCAGGGCCTGTGGGGATGGAGTGTCTATATTGCTATTTGGTGACGGCCGGAATGTTTCATTTTGGAATGTGAGAGCATGCTGAGGGGGAATGGGGCACAGATGCTGATCGGGGTGGGATCAAAGAGAAGGGAGTCAGCCAGGGACCCGGACCGGAAGGTCTTCAGGAAGGAAAGGCAGGAGAGACTTCTCCTGCTGCTGTAGGATAGACCTGCCTCGTGTGTTGCTCTGCAGGGGAATGCACAACCAAGCCATTATGTCACAGAGCCAGTTAAAGGCCTTTTCCCAGGCTGCTCTGCCTTTACAAGGGCCTGCCTCTCATCGCCTGTCCAGGAGAGTCAAGTGTTAGTCTCCACCAAGCCACTGCTGGCCAGAACCAAATCAATCAGTCACTACATGACAACTAAAGGTTAATCTGGTGAAGGGGCTATTTAATTTTTCTATTCCAACACTTCGTGTCACCCTAGAGAGAGATCATGAGATGGGCTGAGTTTTTCCAGAACTTTTGAAGCCTTAGGGACATTTAGCAAGTAACTAGGCTCAGCACTTAGGGAGGCTGAGTGGATGTGTGTGCCCCTGAAATGCCCCTGAGCTGGTGTTTGTGGGGGTGGGGGTTGATGCCCTGGCTTCTGGCTCTGAGCACAGAACTTTGGTTTCTCGGTTCCTTCAGCAGGTGGCACAGTCTCAGCAACACTGACTTGGCCCCCACTGCAGGGGCAGGAGCAGAGTCCTCTCACAGGTGGCCAACTAGCTGGGAGGACATAACAGAGATGTAAAAAGAAGATTTAAGACACTAAAAAGGCAGATGCTGGGAAGCAAAAATTAGGCTGGAGCCAGACAAGGCACGTGGAGTTCAGTGGTGGTCATGGTGCAACGGGATTAGTCAGATAGAGTGTAAAGGCCTTCAGAGGACTCTGGGGCTAGACCATCCACTGAGGCTGGAGGGATGGCAGCAGCACCCCCACCCCACTGTCTCTCATTAAGCATTCTTCTGGCTGCTGTAAGGGCCTTCAGATAATAAGATTGAACCCTCTGGGGCTCCTTTCTGGGCCACCTGTAGCCAAGACGGCACTTTTGCGTTATTTGAAAAGGGCACCCCCTCTAGGTGCACGGGTGGGTAAAAGGAGTGAGGATCCATTTGCCCCTGAGCCAGACCCCTCTGTGCAGTACACAACCTGGACCGTTGTATCTGGCAGCCCTGGTGCCCAAAGTCTTCTGGGGGAACAGGGAGTTGAAATGTGTAGTGTAGGCCTGCCAGAGCTTTAGGTGTCCCACAGACAGAAAATCTTAGGCACTAAAAATTGTGACTTTCCCAAGCCTTTTGGGGGACAGAGAAGGTGGAAGTTGAGGGTGGGCTGAGGAGCAAGGAAGGCTCTAGGAGAAGGAGGCACTTGAGGAGGGGCAGGGTGGAGTATCCCAGGCAGGGAGAAGTCAGAAACCAAAATAGAGAGAATGAGCCTCGGGGTGTGCTCTGGGGACAGCAAGGGACACAGTAAGGGATGTCCCCATTTAGATTTCTTTTCTTCTTTGTGAGTAGACATTTTAACTAAGAATTTAAAAAGTAAAAGAACTCCAGGCCTCCCTCAAGGAAGACTAGCCCAATGGAAGAAATTTCCTATAAACCAACAACGCCAGGAGGGAGGGAGAGTTCCATCACTGGACATTCTCAGCACGAGCTCAGTGTTCATAAGAAGTGAGAAGCTGAACTCTCTCAGAGTCCCTCTAACCGCCTGTCTTCTTAGGGCAGAGAGGCTGGCAGGTGGGGGTGGGAAACAGCCCCGGTGCTTTGGAAATAAATGGTCAGGTCTCAACTGAAGAATTCTTGCGCTTCTGAAAAAAGAATCTATGAATGATTGCTCCCTGACACACACACATTCACCATCACTCCACAAACTCATACTCTTGTACAAACACACTCATGAACACAAACATACATGCATACCATACACTCACATGCCACACAAACACACTGATACCACACACACGTCACACATACATCACACGCTCACAATGATATCCCACACATATTCATGTCACACACGCTCATAACACACAGACACTTCTGCCACACTCATTGCCCGCCTCCCAGCGCGCCTGAACACGACCGTGAGAAAGAAAGAGCCATCAGGAGCTGTCTCCCCCTGGCCAGTAGTGAAGAAGGATGAGGGCTGCCCAAGATTAAACACAGGAGTTAAAAATGACAAACAGACTTCTAAACAGGATTAGAGTCTTAATGAAAGCCATAATGAATGAAAGAGCCGCACTGATATCACCCATAAATGGCCATAAATATCAGACCAACCGATGAGATCTTAGATACTGCAGTTTTGAACCCCATCAAATTACTCCTGTTATAATTCATCAATAAATAACCAAGCTCAGCTCATACTTAAGGTCTTATTGTGCTTCAAGGAATAGGCTCTGAGGCGAGACAGACCCAGGTTTGGATTGTGGTTTCCCACCATCAACCTGGGCATTTCATGGCTGCTCGTTTGAGTCTGTTTCTTCACCTATTGGAAATTATTCTCTAAATAGTGATGCTGTGGAGACCAAATTAAGTCCCATACAGCTCCAATCATAATTTATAACACTAATAACCTACTATCACAGTTACAGCTAATTTTCACGGTCTCTTGTCCCCTCCTTTTTCAGCTTCCTGGGGCCAAGGAAAGCCCACTGGCGGGTGGGACCATTAGGGAGAAGAGGAGAAAGGAGAAGGGAGCTAGAAGCCATAGGCAAGAAGACTGAGGCAGGAGAAGAGGTGGAGAAAATGAGGATGGCAGACCCTCGGCTGCCACGTGCTGGCATCATCTGTGGCGGGTGCCCCTGCCTTCTTTGGCAATGGTTCTTTCAGGAGAAGAGGTTATGGAGTAGCCACACAATTATGGCCCAGCCTTCCTGAGATTGTTAAAATAGTAGCTTTATGGAGACATAATTCACATACCATAAAATTCACCCACTTAAAGTGTACAATCAATGGTTTTTAGTATATTCACAGAATTGTGCAACTATTACCACAATTGATTTTTGAACACTTTTATCATTCCCCCAAAGAAACCCCATATCCATTAGCAGTCCCTCCACCTCCCACATCCCCAACTAGTCCAGCCCTAGACAACCACCAATCAACTATGGACTTGCCTATCCTGGACATTTCATATAAATGGAATCATACAAAATGTGGTCTTTTGTGGCTGGCTTCTTCCACTTAGTATTATGTTTTCAGTGTTCATCATGTTGCAGCATATCTTAGTAATGTCTTAAATTTCTTTCCTTTTTTTAAAGGTTTATTTTATTTTATTTTCACTTGAGAAAGAGGGGAAGAGAGAGAGAAACACTGATGTGAGAAACATTTATCCATTGCCTCCTGCATGTACCCCGAATGCAGATTAAACCCCCAAACTCGGCACGTGCCCTGACAGGGAATTGAACTGGTGACCTTTCAGTTACTGGATGACATTCCAACCAGCTGAGCCACCCTGGCCAGGGAACTTCTTGAATTTCTTAATTCCAAGCCAAGATGTGAAGGAACAGAGCTTATTATACTCGCACATCAGCAAGTGTCATAAATAATAGAAACCATCCAATTGTTTGCTCTAAGAAATCTCACTGAACCAAGTTAGTCACTAAGGTATTGACTTGGAGATCAGACAGTAGGAGTCTTCATTTTTATCACTGGGACACCAAAGTGCAGTGAAATGATACCTTTTTCAAGCGTGTGCTTTTGGGTACCCTCCATACACTTCTCCTGAAGAAAGAAAATCAAAATAGGCTCCAAGTGTAAGAGCCTCTTGTCTATGGTTTTATGTTAGATTTAATGTTAAAAGACAAATGAGAGGCTCTTGGTATTCTGTCCATATGTCTCTCTCTTACCTCTTAAAAAATGGCAATTCCCAACTCTATCTTTACAATGTGAAAGGATGACTCTCCTCTAACGGTTATCTGTCATTGTTTATGTTTAAAGTAATTGTATATGTTAAGACTGAAGTATTAGGAAAGAACGCCTCTGGGCCAAAGGTGGTCCCTGAAATGGGAGGGGCTTATCATCTGCATTGAAAAGCACTAAGCTACTCACTGGACTCAGGAAATGTCAATCATTTTTGCTTTATCACTGATGTGAGTTGCGCCACTTAATGCAGCCACACTGAGAGCTTCAGAAATAATAGGGTATATGTTCCGTCCAGTTGGCCCCAGAGACAGAAAATTTGTAAAGGTTAAATTGTGTGTGCACAACCGTCTCTGTACTGATGCCTCCCATCATTACCCCATGACCACCAGATATTAGCCTAGGGCCACGGGTGAAGAAATTGAACTTCACGCAAAACAGAACCAGACATACCACTGACTAATACTCATGCTTTAGGCCAGTCCAACTCAAGGGGGTTCTGTGAAGCTTTCTTTCTTTACTATAAACTCCAATGCAGATTTGGCTTGCACTGCAGGGAGAGGACACTGCCCACAGACAGGCCGGGACGGCGCTATGAGCTACTGCACCCTCTGATGCCAGGCGGGGGGCAGGGATGGCAGCCACAGCGAGAGACCCAGGGAAGAACGCGGATAATGAGGAGTGGCTCCGAAGTTCAGGTGTCATTGCTGGTCACTTCCTGTCTGGGCTATTCAGAGGCCAGTATCTCTGGTGATCTCAGCGAGTACTGTGAGCCCAGAACCAAATTTATTTTTAGAACTAAATTTATTTGAAAATGGAGAAATAAGTATACCAAGTGGCCTGTTGTATAGGGCCATTTTTCATGAAATAAAATGATATAATGTTGCCACTCTTTAAAAGGTCAAGCATTGTGTATTAACAATACTCTAAAAAATCTCATTAAATCCAGACGCATACAAGCAGAACAAACTAATGTCATACATGTGAAGTGATTTGCAGACCAGTGGGCATGCCCTGGGACCAGAGTGGCAGTGTGGGTCTCCCGTGGTTATGCCCAGACGTCCCAATGCTCCTCGGAGGGCTGCTGTCCAGTGCACAGCATCCCTCTCATTCATTCCATCTAGCACAAAGGAGACACTGGTTACATTCACACTGCCTTACAGTTCCTTCCTCTATTGCAATGTAGTCCTTAGTTCATCTTTGGCAATAAACACGTGATTCCAGGTGAAGGAAATAGGTTTCTGGAAAAAGCAAGGTGACTAGAACTTTCTTCATTAATCTAGCATGCTCCAATTTTCATGAAGAACATAAATTTGCATGTTCAATTCTAGAAGGTGGAACCCTAAGAATGCTAAATAAAATAAAATTAATTCTTGTAATCCTCTGTGATCATATTTGAACATGATATTCTTAGCTTGGCACACAGAATAAGCTTGTCTGCTTGCTTTCCTATTAAAATCACTTTCTCAAACACCGAGTTCTGGCCATACAGTCAGTGCTGGGAGGGAACCTATACCTCTCACCTGCATCTAGTCTCCTAGTGGCTTAGAGCCTAACGGGGAAGACACCAAATAGATAGTCACCAGCTGTGTGGCTTTTACCACAGTTTGAAGAAGCTCCAAGAGTAGAATTCATTCTGACTGGAGTGAATTGGGATGGTTTTGAGTTCTGTTGGGGGCATGAGAAGCAAGGACATGTGAAAATGGCAGCAAGCAGATACCTTTGTCTTTCTACAAGTTCCAAATATCTGCATGGGTTCTTAGCCTGCAGTCTGTTCCCTCTCCTTCTAGGGAGGTTGTTCATGAGAGACAGCTCCTTGAGATGAGATGGCTAAAGGCCAAGCCCAGCAGGCTTCAGAGCTTGGGAAAGGCCTATGACCATGGGTGACTGCTGGGTGGGCCTGAGACTGTGAGTGTGGCCAGCCCATGGCAGAGAGCAGGGCGCGAAGCTAGCCTGACTCCCTGCTGAAATCTGCAGAGCCTTGGGAAGCAGTCTTGACACCAAGTAGTGGCTCTTTCTGGTTCCTCCTTGAACTGAGATTTTTCCCGAAGTTCTGGAGATGGGATCCGTCATGAAATATGAGGGTTTCCTTTCCTCAGAGAAATCGAAGAGACTCCCCATATACCAATCTCTAGGGGTCAGTGAGCTAACCACTGCCCAACACTGTAGGGCACGTCCAGGGCAACTCCAGATCTTGTTAGAAAGATGATGTTTTGAATGTGTGCTGTGTGCCCAGCACTGGGCTCAGTGCTCTACATGCATCTCCTCGTTTAACCCACAACAACCTCATGAAGTAGAGTCTATCATTATCGACAGTTTTTCTAAGAGGAAGCTATGGCCTAATGAGAATAGAGAATTCGGTGAAGGTCATTTTAGTAAGAGGCGAAGCCAGGATTCCAGATGTGCTTAATGCAGAGCCTGCCCTGCCCTTCCCCGGTGCCACAGGCCTCCCAATAGCTGGCAGGTGACTGCGCGTGGGTGTGTTCAGAGACTGTGGCTCCCTCTTGCCTGCCCTGCCTTGCTGGGGAGCCAGTGGCTCTGCTTTTGCTGTTTTCTCCCTGCTGCTCTCCCCCTGCCCCCACCCCCCACTACCTCCAGAGCACTCCTGGAAGGAAGCTCATGAGAGGAGATGCAGACACACTGTCACACTGTGTCCTGGGCCTGGCGACAGGTGACCTTTCCAATTTAACATCTTTATAAATCTTACCTAATGAAGTTAAGGGGGAAAAAAAGAATTAATGAATAAATGAAGGTTAAATCACTCCCTGCAGAAAATTGATGCTGACAGCGTGGGCCAAGAGGAGAGCTTGGAAAGCAGGGAGCGGACTTGCACAGGAGGCTTTAGGATTCCTCTCCCTAAATTCAAGGGAGAGGTAAGGCTGGCCACGTCTGAGATGGGCAACAAAGGTTTTGGGATGTCCAAGGCAAGTGGCCAGAAGATGATGGAGAAAAAAGCTACAGTCTATCTTGGATCAGTTTTTCCAGAAGCCAATTTGGGGGTGGTCCATGTACATGTGCATGCACATACACGCTGTTTACACGATTATTTCCTGCAGCCAGTCAAGACTCAGGTTTGGGTCAGCCTGGCTCACTCCTGGCCTCCTAAGACCCCTTTGGTATGTCTTCTCATCAGTACCCATGTGTTAACCATCTCTGTCTCCTTGTCACTATTCCCAGTGGCCACCCCTGGAGGTGCACGCCTCAGGCCAGTTGGCTCAGAGGGTCTGTATTTGAATGCATGGCCAGGCCCATGGGGGAAGAAGAAAGGAAAAGGGCAGACCAGCCAGCCAGGACCTGAGGTAGGGGTGGTGGAGGTTTTGGGTAAGTAGATGAAAAAGAGGGGACACAAGGAAAGGGCTCTATGGGCAAAATGTGGGAGGAGGGGTCGGGGGAAACATGTGGTCTCCTGGGAAATGCCGCGACCTCCTGAGGAACGGTGGGACAGGCCACTTGCTGGCCTACATCTCGGTTTAGCTCTCCAGTGAAATAGGATGGAAGAGGAGACCTACAGGAGGGGATCAGCAGCAGCAACCCTTCCTGTGAGAGCACTGGCAGGGAAGATCAATAATTCCAGTTCCTCCTCCTCTCTGTGCCCACAGGTTTTTAAGAAAATGATCATGGAGACAGGGAGGCTCGAGGGGCCTGCACACCTTGTCCATCCTGCAGTGAGACGGGGCCTGGGAGGTGGGGAGCCAACACTGCGCTGATGAAGGGGTGGGGATGTGGGGGTGGGCTGGAGGGGGCAGGCAGAGACCTGGAGCCAGAGATGACTAGATCAACCAGTAAATAAAAGGTCACAATGATTTTTCCAGGCACCGGGGAGAAGCAGACAGAGAGCTCTGCGGACGGCGGGAGCTGACAATTGGCAAATGAGCCTCTGCAGTTATCTGTTTCCCTTCCTTATTCCTGTCTCATAAGACAGAGGCTAGAAATAGATGCAACTGACAGATGACTTAAAGATGAAAAACGAGCAACATGTTAGTGTGGGGGCTCCGTGGCAGCGTAACGGGATGCTCACGAGTGAACCAGATAGAAGGAGCAGGGCTTAGCTAGAGCCAGTTCCAGAGTTCGGCTCTCCCTTTGTCCCAGGTACTTGGCAGGGATTAGTTATTGAATCTTCTCAGCAACTCTAGAAGGCAGGTATTATTGCTATCCCCACTTTACGGAAGAGAAAAATGAGGCTTATAGAGGCTATGGCAGACCCTACTGAAGAGAGGCAAAGCCAAGATTTGAATAAGGCCTAACTGCTTTGAAACAGGAACTCTACACTACCCTGCCACGCCTCTTTTTCATAGTCCTCTCTTTTCTTGTCTCCCTTCTTCCCCTGCCTCTCGCCCTAACTTTCAACCAGTGTTTATTAAGCACCTAGTAAGGGCCAAACACTGTACTATCTCCTGGGGAGACAGAAGCAGCCCAGACAGGCAAGGTCTCCACCACAAATAAGTGCTGTCGAAATGACCAAACGAAAGGATTAGTGAAATGCTACATGATCTCTCTTTTCCTCTTCCCATGAACCAGCGATGTGCAGAGGTTTTCGTACAGTCGGAAGTGACTGTCCCGAGGGAAAGTGGATTGGCCTGATCCCAGAGGGACTTGGCGGTGGGCTCTGCCTAGCCCTTGACTCCTTTTATCTTGACTGTGCTGTTTAAACCCACAGCCTGTGCAGGGGGCCTGCGGGTAGGCTTGCTGCCAGGGAGGGAGAAACACTGGGAATTGTGTGCATGCGTGTTTTCTCCCAAGTTCTATGCTGCAGCAGCAGGAGCTGGGGAAGCCTGAAGCACCGTCTCTTTGGCCGGAAGCTCCTTTCATCTTGGTAAGGGTGGGGGGTTGAGTCTACCTGAAGGCTGCTCGCCTGGGCGCTATGAATATTCTGTGAGGGTTGGTGCCTTCTAATCCTTGTCTTCAGCCCCAACAATAATGCAATCTGGGGAATATGCCCTGAATATGCTGACCTCTTCTGGAGAAATTTTCCTTTGCTTTTTATTCCACTTGGTGAAATTTATTTATTTCATGGTTCACCTAATGCACCTCCTCCAAGAAGCCTTCCTTGACTCACAGGCTCTGTTGGGTGGCATCTTCTCATGCATTTCCAGTGTTCTGCAAACTGTATTGAAATTCAACACTGACTTGTCTGATTCCTCTGTGTATGTGTGATTTTGTGAGGACAAGCTCTGTGCGCCCAATAGGTCCTCAATGGTTCTTTGATGAATTACTGGGTGACTTAGTGGTTAACTAGACATTGTTCTTGGCTCTGTCCATTTTTCTCTTTCCAATCTTCTTTCTGCCTGGCTCTTTTCTTTGCCCATCTCCCTCTTTTCATCATTAAACATTACTTGAGGGACAGAGGCTGAACCCAGACTATTTGCTAAGCCATCGACTGCTGAGGACACAGGCAGCTCTCCCTCCACCTGGTGCAAATTTCAACCCCTAAACTGTTTGCAGAGGTGGGGAGTGGGAATACTGGGAAGGGGAGTGAGGAAGATTACTCTGCACTGAGTGGCAAAGGCTCGGGGAATTTGACAGTGCAGCATGCAAACTATGAAGTGGACACCATGGCGGGGATGCTGGGTCCCTGAGCTGGATGGGTTACAGAAGGATCACAGGGCCAGATAGAAAAATGCAGCCAAGTGGGACCCTGAAGACAGAGCTAGCCCTGCTTTCTCCAACGAGCATGGCCCTGCCCTATTGTAGAAAACAGCTGTGTGAATACAGACACCTGAACACACAGGAGTGCTTGCCCCATCTCACTTGTCCCCAGGAGAAACTGGCCCAATGGCCAGCCTCCTCTCTCACAGGAACCCTGTGTTCATGGGATATCTCCTGGATAAAAGGCCTGGGCCATCTCTGTGAGAAACAAGCTTGAGTGGAGACCAATTCCTCTCCCTTCCCTCCTGGGCACCCAGGACCCTAGCCCTCTTAGGAGAGAGCCTCATCAACTTGCCTAAGGCCCACGCCCCAGCTCCAGTCCCTCTGGGGGAAACCACTGTACTCAGAACTTCCCATCATGCTTCATTCCAAGGTTTCGCTGACTTCCCCCTGTCCCCTCCCCCTTTCCTGATGCCTGGCTCTTCTCTTGGCACCTCTGAAGCTGTGTCTTCACATCACAGCAACTGTCCTAGTCATCAGCAGATGGAAATAACTTTTCATGACGGCTCCTCTGACGTTGCCATCTTTTGTGTGGATCAAAACAACAAAACGAATCAGACTCTCGGCATCTGATTGAAGCCTAATTGGAAATCCAAAGTGGCATTAAATGTTATGGTCTAAATAAAACACATTCAATTACAGAAACTTGACACAGGGAGCATGAGGGAAAGCTCTGGAGCTTAAAAAGCAGGCTGCAGAGTTCTGGGGTATCACCATGGGACTCCAGCATTTGGCTGGATAAGTAAGACTCAAGATGGCAAGCACGGGAGCTTTCTAGAATCTGAGAACCCCTGGTTGGGGCGGCCACTGGGCAAATACCAATTTGCCTGGCTCACACTTGTTGTTGCACCCAAGAGGTTACATCAGGGCTGGGGTGCAATGCCTCTCGTGAGTACTGTATCTGCTCCCTTGCAAAGGTTTTGTTTTGACAGATAGGCCAGGCTGTGGATGGGGGTAGAGAGAGTGCTGAGGAGTCACGACATCACCCACTGGGGTCCCTGAGTGGGTCTCCTTGGTGCTGGGGGGGATGGCTGGCGAGGCAGGAGCTTTTCAGCCACACAGGGGGCAACCTGTATGCCAAACCCGGCGCTGCCTCCTAGGGGTGGTATGAATGGCCTGCTGGGGGCACCTAACCTTGCTGAGCCTCACTCACATGTCACATAGGGCTGATAATACTTGTCTGTCCAGGTTGCTGTAAGGAGTTGAGATAATGCCTGTGCATGCCCGGCCCACTGCACAGGATGAACAGCAGCAGTAACTTCAGGCACCTCATTGTCTCCCGACTCTGACCACCCGAGACAGTTGCTGTGACTGTTCATGTAAGGCCCTCACTATCTGTTACTGGGTTTTCACACATAACAGTGCACTGTTCCAGTCTCCATGTGGGTATCAAATGAGGAGCTGTGAGTCTGTGCTGGTCTCCTGGAGTCTTGAAGGCCACCTCTGTGCCCTCTTAAAATTGGAACCCTCCGGAGGTGACTTCTACAGCCATGCGGCAGCCAGGGGGCGCCATCTCAGGAAGCCAAGGTGGGTTGGGCCTAGGAAGTATGAGGTGGAGTCCTGGCCCTGCTTTTTGCCGGCTTGGTAGCCCTGGGCAAATTTCTTAGCCAGATTGAATTTCAGTATTCTTATCTGTAAATAGGGCCAGGGCGATTGTTATATTAACTGAGGTCCGTCTGTAAGCTAAAATAAGAAAAGAAAACCTGACTTACATGCTAGTTAGCTGATCTCAACACATTTTAAGGTGGAGTTGAGAGGCAAGGTGGGGTGGTTCAGTTTCTTTGTTAGGCGTGGCTACGCACAGAGCGTGATCTGCAGGGCTTGGCCTGATGATTATGCACAGTGGCACAGCCATAAAACCATAATTACTACTGCTAACATTTATTAAGCAGGTAATAGGTGCCAGGTACTTTTCAGAGTGCTTTTTATGTATTCCTTCTATTAACTTAACCCTCAAGCAGATCTCATAATTACACCCATTTTGCGAAGGAGGAAACGAGAGCACAGAGAGGTAAAGCCACTTGCCCAAGGTCACATATCAATCAGGGGGGCCGACCTTTTGGTGTCTCTGGGCCACAGTGGAAGAGGAAGAACTGTCTTGGGCCACACATTAAATACATTGCAACACATAATCACAAAAAAGTCTCATAATGTTTTAAGTAAATTTATGATTTTGTGTTGGGCCACATTCATAGCTGTCCTGAGCGGCATGGGGCCCGAGGGCTGCAGGATGGACACCCCTGTGAGTAGAGTCAGGACTTCAACCTACGTAGGTGGGCAGAGTCTAGAGCCCATGCTCTTCCTGGGGTCAGGGGACCACCCATCATCAACCACTATCTGGTTCTTTACAGTCTAGCTTGGTAGACGCTCCCTTCTCAAGAGTCACTTTCCCCTGAGGTCTCTTATCCTCAACTGAAAAGTAAAGCTACTTTTCAAGAGATAATCTCTGAGGCTCCACCAGCTCTGGATTGCTGTATCAGAGACAGGGTGAGTGCTCTGTCTGAGTGACTCCAAGAAGGAGGGACAAGGACAGGTCTCCCACTGGCCGGTACGAGTTTCTTCCATCACTGAATGCATGGTACACATCTGTTACAGCAATGCTAACTTCACACTGTAATTTACTTATACACCAATCTTCCCATTTGAATGTGACCTCCCAAGGGCAGGGATTCTATTTTACTTATCGCTACACAAAATCACACTTAACAGTGTGGTTGTTGCATTGAAAACGAGCAAAAGGAATCAAGAAGGTACCTATCTTCAGGGCAGCCCTATTTATAAGATCTTGGCTGGAAAATTACTTAGAAAGACTGCTCCGTCTATATCTGCGTATGCAAATGACTTGTCAGGTGGACAACTCTATGCATTATACATGGTAGACCCTTAAAGGTCCATTAAATAAATGAGTCTGTGTATGCAAATGATGTGCAGATCTTTCTCTATTTCAATTTGACCCTTGGGAATACCTTTAGGGAATCTCTAGAGTCCAGGTTGTTGTAATTTTTTAACTGAAAGTCTTTTAACACAACCAGTTTTTTTTCTGGCCTGTCCCAAGTGAAGCTGTTGTGAAACTGGGAAAAGGAATTCTGGGCTGGACCAGGTTAATTAGTATTAATTTTGATTTTTCTGGAAATTAAAAGGATGGCCTAGGCAAGTGCCTCCCCTTTCTGGGCATCAGCTTCCTTATCTTTAAAAGTAATAAAGTAAAGTAGGGGGTAATAATAAAATAAGTGGGGGGCTGGGAGTACCTTCTGGTATTGAGGCACTATGATTTCCCATCTTTCAGCCACGGGAACCTCATCCTGGGCACTCAGCATTCAATAATACCTATCCAGAAAGAGAAATCAAATCCCTTGCCAAGGATTAGAGAAAGAGTCTCCAGCCTCCCCCCACTCGCCCATTTAGAGAAATGAGTTTTTTGGCATCAGTTCTTTTAGCCTGGGTATTGTGTTCGATCATTTCTTTCCAAACCAAGGGATTTTAAAATAAGAATCTGGAGTTCTCTTTCTTAAACACAAGCCAAGCATCTAATTAATAGGGTGGGTTTGCATTTCCTTTCCCTGGTGTGAAAATATTTATAAAAAATGCTCCAATGAGAATATTAATCGCCAAGGAATAAGCTCAGTGTCAACCTCTTTGAAATAGCAGGAAAGTTGGTGGAAAAATCAAAACCCCAGCTTGGGGTGGCCACTGTTCCCTGGGCCCCCACCCCCAGGAGGCAGGACTCCGCCCTTCCTTTGGGAAAGGCACTGAGATGTGCACTCCGCGCCTGGCCCACACTGGGGGCTGTGTCCTTAACCAGAAACACATGGGCATCAAAGGCCTGGATTGAAAGTGACACATTTGAAAACAAAAGTGCAGCAGAAATTCGCTTATCCTCACTTTCCTAATCCGCAAACTCTGTAATTCTCCCCCAAGTCCCTCAGGCTCCACTGCAGCCCCTACCTCCTCACATTCCCCCTCCCTGAGGCTCAGCCCAGGCCTCCCAGCCCAGGCCTCCCAGCCCAGGCAGCAGGCAGGCTCCTGTTACTGAGACTTCCATCGCCTTGTAAAAATATACCTTGGCACGCTCGGCCTGCGCCCAGGGAAGCCTTATCGTCTGGGCTAAACAAATGTGCACAATCAAAATAACAGTCTGAGATGTCAAAATAAATGAGCAGGGGACATCTGGAAGCATGGTTCCATATTTTTTCTTTTCCCTTCCCCAGGTCTTTAGATATCTTTCGGGTTTGGCAGTTCAGTGTCTTTGGCCACAGGTAAGAGACTTACTATTACTCTTTATCACAACAGCGCTTCAAAAATGCTTCTTAGTTTTGGCCCTAGGTCCAGACTTATAGTCGACAGGCCCTCCCCCAAACCAAAGGAACCCAAATGAGTTCTCTGGTGAAGTCAGCTGGATACCACTGGGACGACATGCTGGAGGGCACTGGCGTGTCCTTCCCGACCCCACACAGGGTCTTCATACAATGCAGGGCACTGGAGGGGTCTGACCTATACTTGAGACCTTCAGGGAAGGGGGGCTTCACAATCTTTTCAAATAATGTTTGTTTCTAATAACACCAAGTCAAAGTTCTTTGTGCCCCTACTCTCCTAAGTGACAAAGTGGGGGATTTAAAAAGTCAGTCTCCCTTCATCCACGAGGGTAAGTTTCCTAAAACCCATTGCCCTTCGTACCAAAGGTGGACCACCAAGGAAGACCACCTTCGGGGGGGGGTGGCACTGATACAATATTAACACAGGAGCTGTGATGCTCTGTGGCTGCATGACCCTGGGAGACAGGAAACTTTGTGTTTATTTCTCTGGGCCTTGTTTCTTACTGTGCTCATTGGCCACAAGCATCTGAATCACCCGGGGTGACTGGCTGTAGAGAGGGAGAGGCAGGTGGAAAGAGAACTATGTGACTCTTAAGACTAAGTCATAAAAAAGGCAATAAAGTTTCTACTTTACTCCTGCAGCCCTGAGCTGCTATGTCAGCCATCGGCTGCTATGCTCCAGAAGGTTCACTATCTTGAGGCCACCATGCTGTGAGGAAGTTCAAGACACATGGAGACGGTCCCAGCTGATCCCAGCCTTCTAGTTCCCAGCTGTCTGACATGTGAGAGGAGGGGCATTCGGATGATTCCAGTCCCTCCTTCAGATGAGGCGTCCCTCCTGGTCCTTCTAGTCACTCTACACCATTCATGTTGTAGGGAAGAAAAAAAGCTCTTTTTGGTGCAACCCATCTGAATTCCTGATTTACACAATTTGTGAACTTAATAAATGGTTGTTTTATGCCCCTAAATTGTGAAGGGGTTGGTTATGTAGCAATAAATGCCCAGAACATTGTGCCAACTACAGACAAATATCAGGGCTTTTAGAACTAGGGGCTGAGTGTCCACTGCTTGGAAAAGCCAGGCCATCTTTTGCAACGAGCTTGAGACTTGGTTTACTTACCTAAAGAGGCCAGAAATGAAAAGCCCTAGGGACGCTTCTTTCTGGCCAAGTATCCACACATGCAGCCAGATGGCCCTGCGGGTGGGTGGATGACCAGGGCTCAGGATCCCCTCCCTTCTCTCCACAGATGCTGCACTACTGGCCTCCTGGGCCTCACATACGGGCCTGGGGCTGCCTCCACATGTATCAAGGGGAGCGGGACTGTTTAGTCTGCTGGGCACATTCCTGAATTTTAAAAATAAATAGCAGATTATGAGCAACTCAGCCTGATGCTGTCATTCGGCCAGGCCCAAGACTTCGGAGGCGTCCCTGGGGAGGGAGCCGCAGGAATGGCAGGTTGGAGAGGCTTGACTGAGACTTGGAACTCTGGCTCAGCCATAATTTAAGTGGAGATGCCACTAGCCCTCTCTGGGGTCCTGGAGAGCTTCTATATGACTAGTAACAATAATAATAACAATAATAATAACAACAATATTAACCACTCCGATATTTGAAGGCACAGGGCTAGGTCATTTATGAGTATTCTCTCAATCCCCCAGTAGCTGCCATTAGTAGCTACTATGGAGAAACTGAGAATGAGTTTGATGAAGAAACTGAGGTTTAGTGAAGTGAAATTACTTTCTCAAAGCCACATGCCTAGTAAGTAGCCATAGATTGAGTGAAAGGCTGAGTCCCATATGCTAGCTCTTAACCACTGTGCTATATTGCTTCTCCAAGCCTTGAAATAGACAGCAGCATCCCATGCCCCACCCCACCCACCCCACCCCACGCCACCCCACCCCACCCCACCCCACACACACCCATCGCCAGCCTTTCTGCTGATCCCAAGCCCCTTTCCAGGCTGCATACAGCCATTCTCCACCGCGACTCTCTTTTTCCATTTCACCCTTCACTGGATCATTTTATGCCTCTATTCCCTCTGCTAATTCAAACTAATTAAAATATAAAATAGAATAATTGTTTCCATCCCCAAACTCTGTTTCTATCTACCTAGACTACAGAGTTAGATTCCCTTTCTAGGAGTGGCCAGCCTAAGAAGTTGGGTGGAAACTGGGGCTATCAAGTTTCTTTTCATCTTGTCGCTTGGTTTTATACTTGGCTCGCAGCCTGATTTTCCCTGGGCTTGCTGTCTGACTTCCATTAGACACTGAAGATATGGGAGGGACTTGTAGTCCCTCCCATAACATCTGTGAGTTCACTGTTGAGGAAGTTGGGTGGACTTTCTAGGGAAGAGTCAGGCGTCTGATCAGTGGAGAGCCTGGACGTTTAACGGGAGTGGGAAATCAGTTTCCAAATTTTCCCCTGGGACTGGCTGGCCTTTGATCTATTAACAGTACATTAACTTAAATTGTTAGGCAGTGGCACTAAAGACCCAACACTTCTGACTAGTCCTACTCTATTTCTTAATTACATTTAATTAACACACACACACACACACACACACACACACACACAGGAAGAGAGGGAGAGAGAGAGGATGAGATGTATTGAACTGTTCTAGCTCTGTGGGGAGATGAAAAGCTATCTAGGCAAAACTTGAGACGTGAGGCTTAGACCTACTCTCATATGGTGTCACAAATACAATAGTTGCTATGTTTGCGGGGGGAGGAGGGAAACGGAAAGAGAAGAGTTGGGGACAAGGTGAAGGCGGGGATGAGAGTAGGCTGCCCAGAGATTTACTATAAAGTGATTCCCATGATGTCTTATAAGGTGTTAGGTCTTTTAGAGAATTTCAAAGCCTTAAGTCACTTCCTCAAAACAGAGATGTGCTTGTCCATAACCAGCCAGCATTCCGGCTGACTCTGAAGCATTCACCCTTCACAGAGGCAGTTCATATGACTACACACACAGCTTCAGAAACTTCGAAGGCTGTCTTCTGTGATTTTGGTGTTGTCTTCGGGAAAGGAGAAGAGACCCAGGGCCAAGACCTTAGATCAGCCTCTTCAAGATCTGAAAGAGGCTGGAGAGTTGGGTTTATTATCTCTATTTTTACAGGTAAGGAAATTGGGTGCCTGAGAAGTGAAGGGCCCAGGTCACCCAGCTTGTGAGAAGTGGGACCAGGACTAGAACACAGGCCTCCCGGCGCAGCCTGAGGCCTCCTGGGTGTGCCACCCTGCCACCTCACTTCCTTCTGCGCACGAGCATAGGCACCGCCCTCCTGAGTCGTGGACCAGTAAAGTCTGAGACCTGGAAGGGGGCTCATAGGAAATCTTCACGTCGACTATTTGTGGGGCTCGAGGCAGCGTAGATCCACTTCCCCTGGGTTGTCTCTGCTGGGCCCGTGGGACACTGAGCCCAAGTGGCTTGTCTAAGGATCCAACTATAACGTGTTGCGATAGGATCCAAATCAGACCTTCAGGCTTCAGAGACAACCCTGTTCTCTGATGCAACTCCTTTGTTTATAAGGGAGGTAAGTGAAGCTGAGAGAGGGTCACATGTCCGGTTATAGTGACACCTGAACTAGAACCCAAGTCATGGGACTTCATCTCCATGGGTTGCTCTGTTGACGTACATTAAAGAGTTTCCTTTAAAAAGGGCTGAGTGGTCTGTGTATGTTTTGTGCTCATAGCTGCTCAGACTCAGACAGATGGACCTTCTGAGCTGTTCTTGGCCCTTATCCCTGGCCCCAGTCCCTGGTGAAATCACCTGGCTACCTATTTCTATACGATTTACAGTTCTCCAGGTGACAGGCCTCAGAGCTCCCCCACAAATCCCCCTTAGACTCTGCCTGCTGCTCACAGCTCCACTTGGCATAGTGTTTCCCTGGACAAACATGTCACTTCCCAGAGACAGCCCCATGGCACTCTACCCAAATTCTTCCTCTATCTGCTCATCATGATTGGGTACTGCTGAACCCCTCTGTCTGGTGTAGACTGTAACAAGAACTGGCAGCTGAGGCAGAAGGAGAGGACATTTAGAAATAAGTCATGAGCCCTGGCTGGTGTGGCTCAGTGGAAGTCAGTAAATGAAAATGTTGCCAGTTTAATTCCCAGTCAGGACACATGCCTGGGTTATGGGCCAGATCCCTGGTTAGGGGCCTGTGAGAGGCAACCGATCAATGTTTCTCTTGCACATCAATGTTTCTTTCCCTCTCTCTCTCCCTCCCTTCCTCCCTCTCTAAAAATAAATAAATAAAATCTTTGAAAGAAAGGAAAAGAAAAGAAATAAGCAACATGGACAGTTGGTTCAGCCAGGGCTGACGTTGTCAGGGGTGATATCACATACAGTCCTAAGAGGTCATTATATTCCCTAAAGGCCACTCTTTCGTCTCCATCCCTGGCCCAAACCCTCTCCTTTCATTACAATTTGAATGCAATTTCAGGAAGCATCCTATTTGAGAAAGATATATGCAATCAAAAAATGCGTGCCTTGAAATCTTCTCAGTTCTACTGAAGTCTCATTGGTCACTTCTATTTGCTTTTACTGCTTTTCCACTTTCCTGGGTTCAGAGAACCCAAGAAAATGTTTTTACCCAGGGTCACCCACCTGGTTCTCCGCCAGGCATAATGTCTTTTAACAATATCTTATGTAATATGGATCTATTTGGTCCCTTAGATTGTCCTTTTATCCACCTATCCAGGCTGCCATCTGTCCATCCATCCCTCTCTCTGTGCATATTCTTGAGAAGTGTCTGGAATGGTGTTTGCCAAATATTAACAAGGTGTTACATTTTGGGTAGTGGGGTTTAGGGACTTGTTATCTTCTTTTCCATACATATTGTTTAAATGTGTATAGTGAGCACCTACCATTTTTTGTTTAAGAAATAACCTTTTGCCTAAGGAAAAGAATATGGAAAAAAAGCAGAGTATAGACTTAAACCTGATGTTATAGATTTCTGGGTGTATGTCTCTCCCTCCTTAGACTGGAAGCAACTTCAGGGTAGTGGTGAAGTCCCATTCATTTTGATGTTTTCCAAGTACACGTTCCCAATAAACATATTCCAAGTAATGGGTTTATTTAGGTCCTCCTGACTGTTTTATTAGAATGAAGGTTGGTGTTTACTTCCCAGACTGTCTTTGCCACTCTGGGTCAGGCAACACCTCCTCCAGCTCCACTAGCTTCCCATCTGGGCCTGTTTATACATCAGCTGCAGGGGCCACATGAAAGGAGGTAAGAGGACAGGTGGTTCAAGAGGATCTGGGTGCAATTTGCATGTAATTAGCATATCATTTGTGTCATTGATTCTCCAGAAGTAATTTTCAAGTTAGAGCTGCATCACTGCTTCCCTCATGCTGTCATGTGCCTCTTCCTTCCTCCTTGCACTCATCCGTCATTCCCGGATTTGGAATTATTGTATCTTTCAAAAAGAAAGGAGGGAAGAGAACTCTGGGTGACACTGATCAAGGACATCTGGAATCTTGACAGAGTATTTTGAGAAAGACACATGAGCTAGGAGGCACCTCATGAGAGGTTGCTGGTCCTCTATCCCAGCGTCCTTGTCTAGCCTAAGTCATTGTCTTCAGCACCAAGACAGATTCACAGCCCTTTTTCTCCATCTTTGGCCTTTATCTAGCTTACTGTGTTCAGGTCAATGCCAAGACCACTGCTTCTGCTGAACAACTGAAGACTCACTAACTGAATACAAAAAAAAAAAAAAGCAAAAAAACCCCACAGCATTCCCCAGGTCTTTGCTTTCTGCATCTCCATTCATTTGGACACTCTCCCATCTTCCCTGCTTCTTTTGCCCTTCACCATGGCTCTCCCTGCATTTGCCTTCTTTCTGCTCACACATATTCAGAGTAAATATAATCCAGAGCAAATACAATTCAGAGCAAATACAATCCAGAGCAAATATAAGCTCCATGCCAGAAGGTGGGGAACCTTGTCTGTCGTTACCCAGGGGAGGGTAGAAATCCATTTCTCAAGGCTCCCCGACTCTGCAGGTGGAGCTGCAGCTCCTCAGGGCTGGTGGAAGGGCTGAGCTTTACCCTGCCTCAGTCCAAGACGCAGGCTGAGATTTTCATCTCCTGAGGTGCTCTCTCAGATCTGTCTCTCCCAGGACTGGACTCAGCCTGGGGCCTGGATTATTTACACTTCTTTGGCTCCCTTGAGCAGCAGACTTTGTGGGCCTAGGAGCGGTAAATCTACCTCCTAATCACACCAAGCTGCTCTGTGTGGTCTGGCCCGTTCTTGAGGGGCTGTTCATTATGCACTGAGACAGGGGCTGAGGTCTAGAGAGAAGTCTGCGGGAAATGGCTGGCCCCTGTTGCTTCTCTCTGGCTCCCTGCAAAAGTGTCCATGGGCTCGGCCTCTCCCAGGCCCCTGAGCAGTAAACCCAGAGTTCTCCCTTGTTAGGTGGAACAGCTTCTGAATAAAGGTCACAGGTTAACATCTCCTCCTGGGCTTCAGAAAGTTGGGAAAGGTGCTGGCACTTACCTGTCTCTCCGACATGATGTACAGGTAGCGCTGATCGATGGAGAAGGCCATGTCCCTAAGGATGGGGCTCCTGTCTTTGAGCACAGAGATTGTTTCATACTGGACCCCGCCATGGGGGGGACCATCGGCTCGAATCTGCAAAAGAAGCAAGTGCGTCCTCAGCATCCACACTCAGCAGTGTCCTGTGGTTACTGGCCTCAACACAGAGCAGGTAGCTTTATAGAAGATGATCACCCCATGCCACCCCACCACCAGTTGCTACCCTGAACTACTAGGCTGCTGCAGGGAAGACAGAGGTGCCCCTTAGCTCAAATAGACCAGTTCCACTACGAAGAATCCTTTCGAAATTGGTCTGAGTGTACCAAATTTGAAATTTCTAATAATGGGTTTATTTGTGTGTGTATATAAGCCCTTAGGTATGAGTTTTGAATATCCCCATGCAGTCATTCTTGTGTGTGTATAGTACAGTGTGATAGGTGTGTGTACAAGTGAGTATATGTTTGTGTACACTTATTTGGGTTTTGGATGAGAGAGTCAACATCGGCGCAGTCTCAGGCAAGTAAGGGAGAAGAATGGTGGGATACTCACAGAAACCATCCAAAAGCTGGTCATTAAGAGATTCAAGATTTTCAGATCTCAGGAAGGTCTTTCTTGCCCCAAACATATCCCCTGAATGTGTGCAAATCCACTCCGTGAGATGTGGTGAGCCGGGAATCTCAGAGCCCAGCCCAGGGCAATAAGTCAGAAAGGACTTGAATGTCAACTAGTCCAGTGCTTCTTAGCGCTGGCTGCAAATTAGAATCATCTGGGGAGTTTTAAAAACTATGGATGTCAAGACCGGGTCCATTCATCAGAATCTCTGTGGGAGGGGCCTAGGCATCTTTTTTGGGCTTCAAAGATTCCCAGGTGAATCTAATGGACAGCACCGATATAGCCGGATGGTTCTCAAATCAGCATGCCCTGAGAATCACTGTGGAGGTGGGGCTTGGTAAAATGTATTGCTGGGTCCATGCCCAGAGTTCCTGATTCAGTGGGGATACGGCCTGAGAATTTTCATTTCTAATAAATTCCTAGGTGATATGGATGCTGCTGATCCAGGGGGTCTGAGAAGCACTAAGCTAGTCTAAGCAATCTACATACAGAATACTGAGATTCAGTAAGGAGAAGTCCCTAAGGCCATCCAAAAGTTGGTAGGCAAGAGTGCTTGGTTCCAGAGTATCCCCACCCCCAGGTTTCTTGTTCCCAACGTAGCAGCTGACAGTTGACCAACATGCCCTACCTGAGGGTGCATTTCTGTGTCCTGTTCTCATGGAAATCCCTCTAGCTCAAGCCTCACTTCCTCCATGAAGCCTTCCCCATCTCTTTACCACACTAGTTGCACATCACCTTGATACCTTCTTTTCCTACCAGACATTCTGCCCTAGGATTATAATTAATTGATTTGTTCATTGTGTGTGTATAAGCTAACATGTATTGGTGACCTATTTAACTTGTTCCCTAATTGCTTTGCATGTGCATCTGTCCGTCAACATTGTGGAGGCAAGGATATATTTTCCATTTCTCCTCTAATCCTCTAATCCTGAGGATGAGAACAGGGCTGAGAACATAGCTGGGGATGGATAAAAGGGAATGCTTGAGAAATACCTGCTAAAAGGACCTGAACTAGGAGCCAAATTCTAAAGTACTGTGGTCTCCCTGGTGCTAAATCAAAACGAAGTCAAAGACCTTTTCTTTGGAAGATTTTAAGATTAAGACTTCCTGTCCCAATTCCCATTCGAACCATCCCCTTCCATCTGCCTGTTTCTCCCATCACAGCAGTTTTGAGCTCCTGGGCACAAGGACCATGGCTTGTTCATCCCAAGGACTAAGCCTGGTGCCTGATATCTCAGCAAACATGTCAGAATAAACAAGTGGAGGCATTTTTAGTTCCTATAGGCCAAGTAGGGATAGTCAAGAGCATTATTTATTGCAGAATTGGGGAAGTAGGACCGGCACTTCCATTCATATTTCTCTGTTCTCTTGAAAATTGCATACTGGGTGGGGAGGGCTGAGCCAGGGTGTGGCCTGTGCCTGCTGGATTGGGCTGAACTGGAATGCGTCGGGGGTAGACTAGGAGCCCACTATGGGTGGGGTACTGTGCGGCCCTGGGTTTTCTTGTGGCAGAAACAGCAGACTCCTGCCTGAGGCCCTGTGCCCAGCCTCAGGAGTAAGAACAGTAAGACAGGGTCTGGAGTCTGGGGTATTGTGTTCTCACCTGCTTTGATGATTGAGTTGGGGATTTCTGGGCTTGAAGATGAGGAAGTAACCTTAATGGAATCAAAGAATTCTGCTCTCAGCCATTCCTACCCTAGGAACTCCCCTTGTGGGTTAGAATCTCCTATTTCCTCTAAGCTTCTGTTTTGCCCCCTTTTCAACTGGCTTATAGCTTCCTGTTGTCCAAAGCAATTGCCTTGGCAACTGTTACCAAGCCCCTCCTTTCAGGGGAGAGGTCAGGGCACCATTTAATTCATCCTCACAGGGTGGAGGAAGGCTCTGGGGTCAGTGATGGTGCTAAGGGGCTGAGGCTACTACCCTCCACCCTGGGCAAATCTGATTATGGATTCAAGTAGAGTGATGAGTCAGGGTTTTCATCTGGGAAAACACCTTACATTAAATTGAACCCCCTTAATATTCAAAGCACATGCTCCCTTAGATGGACAGATACCAAATGGACAGACAGAGATCCTTCCAGAAGTGTAGTTGCATTTAGTCACACAAGTTCTCCCGCTATTGCCAGAGGAAAAGGGAAAACTTGATAGTCAGGACTTCTGGTTGACTTGGCCTCAGCTTTCTGTCTCCATGAAATGGGAGCCCAGGTTCCGCTTCTCCCTCTGAAGTGGAAATGTCCCAGTGACTCTCACCACCCTCCCTGTGATGGCTGCTCCTCTCCTGTGAGAAGTAAGTCTCCTCCAGGCACTGGTTCAGCCCTCGGAGCTGCGGGACCTGCCTCTTCCTCCAGGCCTGGCCCAGGACCCCCCTGCTCCAGGAGGCCAGTTAATCCCCTGCCAGGCAGGACAGCCTCCCTCCCGAAAAGCCAAGACACTTGCCTAGATTCCCATCAACGCCTACATGAAAGGTTGGAAAGAGAAACCCCGCGAGTCTGGCCCTCCCTCTCTGGCTCCTGGGATTGGTTGTTACCCAAGCCAAGTTGGAGCTGGGATTGAACCAGAGACAACTTGTCATCATATCCTCTGCTGCATCCCATTCAGGACCAATCCCAGACACTCACCTTTGACTGAATCAGAGACCTAAGCAGATTAAAAAAAAAAAAAAATTCCATCTGCAACCCCAATCTTTTAATAAACCAGTTAAAGCCAGAATCAAATCTACATAACTCTCAAATGTCAGAGCTAAGACCAAACCAGAACAGAATATGTTCTTGGAACTGAACCTGAACTAAGCTATCCTATTTCCTTCAGTCTAAATCCCCAGAGAGGAGAGCAGTACTGCCCAGGAAGTCGGAGCCTCTCCTCTTACTCCCTCGTTCCATGCTATCTGCCTCCAGCTCATGTAACCTTCCCAGGAAGCTTCAGGAGGGCAGAGAAGATGGAAATTAGGACTAGGAGACCAGGGGGGGTCAAATAAATGAGGTGGGGCTGGGGGGTGGCAGGCAGAAGGCAGGGAAGGCCAAGTGGGCAACAGAGGTCTTTCCCCTCCCTAGTTCCCTTTGCTCCCTCTGGCAACCCACCAAAGGTTTCTGGGTTTCTGGTCTGACTCTGTTCTTGTCTGGGCTTGATTTCTGCCTACTGGTATACTTTTAGGTCAGTTACCTCATCTCTCTGAGCCTCAGTTTTCCCCTCTGAATAACAGGAAGACTTAATTGGCTCAGTGCCTGCCACTGGAGAATCACCGACTTGCAAATACTGCTGGTGCTACAAGGGCTTCGGAGCTCATCTCATCTAAGCTCTTCCAGGCAGGGCGCGCGGCCAACAGCGGTGGAGCTGGGGCTCGCACGGGCTCCCAGGCAGTGTGGTCCAGAGAAAGTGCATAGCTGATGCAGACAGACTAGGGACTAGGGAGGAGGGCCCTGCTGGGGGGTGGGGAAAGTTCAAGCACAGGATTGTCCAGATTGTTCTGTCTTGGATACGAAGGTTTGAGTTTCAAAGTTGTCCCCAGTCCTTGCCAGACCCAGAGTGGTAGGGAAGGGACTATCAGGGAGTCCCCAAACAAAAGTGGGATTTTGAAATCCAACTGATTGTGTCTATTCTGTGGTGTCCCACAAAGTCACAGTTCTAGTAAGCTTTTAAGCTTGTGTCCCCAGGGCTAGGTTTCGATGACTACAAGGACAACAGCAACCTGAAATAGGCCATGAATCCAGTCCAAGAGAAGGCCATTATCAGACCAAGCTGCACAGACCTCTGCATCCAACCAGGCTGGGGAAGAGTGAGGAGGTGGGCCAAGGAAGGAGGTGACTCCGACAGGTGGGAGGAGTCACTCAAGCGTGTCTTTCTAGTTGGGATCCTCCTCTTCTGGGAGGGCCAGACCTCAGTGGGCATGCAGATGCTGCCGATTTTGCTTGGACAAAACTCAGAGTTGGGATAGGAAGGCCACTGTGCCACAGAGGAGGGTGATGGTCTTGACTGAGACCAGAAAAAGGCAAAATATGCCTAAACTGGTGCACAAGGAGATTTCGGCTAGCTCTCGTAAGCGTTCCTGTCATGGGGAGCCCTCTGCAGAATGAATGACCACAGGAGGCTGTCGCCACCTACTCAGAACAGGTGTGAAGCCAGGATAACCTCTTTTGCCTCAGGGGTCAATGTGGCCCTGCCTGAAGGTGGTAGGATATACCTGGCGAATTTTCAAAGAAAGGATCCTGTTCTCCTTAAGTATTTTACAATAGCTACCACTCTATCACTTCTACAATGTGCTAGGTACTGTTGAATGTACTTAGCAAAAATTAACTCATTTAATCCTTATAAGCACCCCTGCGGTAAATACTATTATTATTTTCATTTTGCAGAGAGGAAATTGGAGGCATGGGAGAGTTGGGTGACTTTCCTAAGACTATATAGCTAAGGGTGGCAGAACGAGGATTCATTCCCACATGGACCCTGATTTCTCAGTCCTTCTGTGACCCTCTTAAGAGAGAGTAGTAATGGATGAATATAAATATGTCTTGTGGCTGAGAACAGAGTATAGCAAAGGTCCAGATTCTCTTCTGACCCACTCTTCCTCCTTCAGATCCCAAGGCCAAAGTGTGACAGTCACCTCTTTCCTGCAGGAAATGATAAACTCAAACCTAATTTTGGGAGACCCTGGTTGGCAGCTAAAAAAGTTATTTTCTCAGGGCTAGCTTTGGGGCAGGAGAAACCCAGGGGAGATTTATGGTCCTTTCCCCAGATGGGAGGGGCCTCTTGGAAATGAGAATGAAACAGTAATCCTATTAGTAGCTTTCCTTTAAATCACAGCTAGGCCTGTGCAGAAATTAGTGACAGCCTCTTTACTTGAACATCTAATTCAAATCAGCATATCCAATTAACTAGCTTACCTGCAGGCCGCTCCAAACTCTTTCTCTGGTGCATCAATTTATTCTCTAGTTAGTCCTAAATTATGGTGCCTTTGCTTGGAATTTGGCACTTTAATATCACTTTAATATTATTATTATTAATAGTAGTAGTAGTAGTAGTAGTGATAGTAATTTTTTTTTCAAAATCAGCTGAAGGGCAACAGAATGGGGAATTCTCTTCTCGGGCCTCTCAGTAGGAAACAGATTGGTGTGAGAGGCAGCCCCACACGGTGGGAGGCACTGGTTCCTGTCTGGAGGGCTGGAACCTAATTTCAGCTTTCTCATTAACTGGCTATGTGGCTTAAGGCAACCCGCTTCACTTGTTTGCGTAATAGTTTTCGCAGCTGTCAAATAACGGTGGCAACTCCTGTCCTTACTAGCTCAAAAAAGATGTCGTGAGAATGAAATTAGTTACTAGCTATGAATTTTAGTATTGTCCCATATGCATTTAGTACATGCCAGCTGCGAGCTAGGCCTATACTAACAGCTGGGGACACTGTGAGGAAGGATCTTCTTAGGAAGCTGGAGGAATGGGGAAATGGACACTCCTACCTGTGTTTGCAAACACATGGGGAGCCCAGGGAGGCCATCGTTGGGGAGCATGACAGCACCTCACCTAGACAGAGGAAGCCATGAGGGGGAGGCTTCCTGGAGGAGGTGGCACATCAGCTAAAAAGCAGAGGTGGAAATGTGCGTTTTTGGAAAATTTGCAGCATGATGTAAATATGAAGGAGTTATGTTTGAGCCCAGACTTCCTGGAAACTTGGTGTTACAGACCAAGTTTGGAGAGGCTGAGGCTTCTGACATGCAGTTACTGAGGGCTCCACGACAATTTCAGTGGATCTTGTCACTATACGTCCTACAGGCCTTTATGACTTAATTGTATTTCTGCCTCAGGACGCTGGGCTTGCATGGTATATAAATGTGTGTGTGCAGGTGTGTGCATATATGTGTGTGCGTGTGTGCACATTTAGAGAGGGTGGAGAAAGTCTGGCGCTGCCCAGACTGAACTCTGGAGAGAGTTAATGAGCAAGCATGTCTGCAGCTGTGCAGTTAGTGCTTCAAGAGAAAGGACTCATGCTGAAGTTTATTTTTGTACAGCTTCATGACCCGAATTATTTATAGATTGAAGTCTTTAGTAAGTTCAGTCTCTGAGATGCAGGAATCTTCCCTTTATGCTATGCACACACGTGCACACACAGACGCAGCAGCAGCAACTTCCAGGGTGCCTCTGGTTCACTGACACCTCCCCCTCCAGCTCCAGGCTGTGCAAACATTAACTAACCATGCAGAGTCACAGCCAAGCAGGCTGAGGCTCCCCTGAGGACAGCTGGGAGCCTGGCCCTAAATGCTTGGCTAATTGGAAGGGGACAGAGGAGCCTAAAAACTTGGCCTGTGGGATGCACTGATCCAGGAGGGGAGAGGGTCCACCTGTCCATGAAAAGGAAAGACGTGACTGAGGTGTACTAAACTTGAAGAATTCTGGCTGTTCCACCTATACACACATGCACACACACATGCACACACCCTCCCCAAGGTGTGCAGATGCTTCCAACTCTGGTCCTTAGAGTTATCAGTCAATGTTGGGTTTTGACATTGGAGACTGACATTTCCATGTACAATTACTTCTATTTCTGTGCATGTTATGAATATGCCCTAAATATGAAACTGAGGGTGAAGGGCTACCAGAAGGGTGCATGGGGCAAGAGGCTCCTGGACCACAGAAGGTCAAGCCATAGAGGGTTTTCTCCTAGAACACAGGTGTGATGGGGGCCATGGTCCTAAGAGGAAGCACTTCTCTGGAATTCAGCACCTTGAGACAGTCTGAGATTTAAGAGCCTGACCTATAATGATAGGGGATAGTGGATGTCATGAATATTTGTTGAACATCTACTATGAGTAAAGAAAATGTTTAGGAGTTAGGTTGGAGAAATTGGCTGGAATAGAAGATTCCCTGCCCCCCCCCCCAAACTGGCTTCTTTGCTCCTCCTCATCCAGGGGTGGATGGCTAAGCAATCATTGGTCCTTGTAGCCCACAGGCCTGCAAGGAGTGGCCTCTGCTTCCCACCTGCCTGTGGTTAATGACAAACTGTACTTCACAAGGGCACCGACTCCCCTGTCCCAGGGGCCTCTCCCTTTACAACTCAGGGGAAAGTGACATCAAGACCTAGAAGCAAAAGAATCCAACTCCTGGGTCTACCATTGTCAGGGAGGGCTTTGAGCTCCAAGGCCACAGAAGGAACAAGAGCTTGTACAGGCGAATTAGGTCGGGCAGTTCTGGGGCACGGGGCTTGGCCTCAGAGCAGCGCCACCTTTCAGTGCTGCTCCGGTTCAAAACCGGGCAGGTCAGGAGGTGCCGGGAACAGGACCAAGCTGCCAGGGGCAGAGGAAGCACTTGATTGTTCGGGGAAACAAATAAGATAAACACAGCGAGGGACAGCCAAAGCATTAAGCAGCCTCAGAAGAAATCAAGTCACACAGTGGCAAACCAATAATTCACAGGGAGTGTGCCCATACTTGGGGGAGCATAGAGGGGTGGGAGAAGGAATTCATAAAGAATAATGAGCAACTTCTGCCAAACTGGAATCTCTGTTTTCCCAAAGCTCTGATATGTGGGCTCTCGAAATCTCCATTTGAGCATGGCACACAGGTTCCTGTTTGGGGATGCCCTGGCTATTTCAGGATTGAATTAATGATGTAGAATCATCCTTCAGAGTCCACCTCCAGACAGGAACAGGATGTGGTGAAAACTACACACAGGCTAACTGCCTAGGGAGGAGCAGGCAAAGGAACCCAGCCCTCCCTGGGACCGGATCTGCAAAGGCTTTCCATGTGCTTCTCTTCCTTTATCAACTTACAGAGCTCAGTGTATTCACTGAGCATCTGTTGAACATGGCTACCAGTGTGCAAAGGGCTAGAGATATTAATGTGAATAATCTTGAAAACGCTATGGGATAGGCCCCGAATTTCATGGAATAAGAAATGTCGTGTCCATCCAGAGCAGGATCACGCAGCTAGTAAGCGGCCCGGGGAAGCTCACAGCTGGTCTGTCTGATTCCAAGGTCTGGACTCGGTGTCTTTCATCCAGCCTCCCTCGGGGGCCTCTGTTTTTCCTAAGTCACACAAGAGGACAATGCCTGCACTGGGACTCAAAATTACATCCAAGCTGCTGGGTGCCCCTGGAGATAAGTCCTGGGGAACAAAATAGATCTTATAGCTGTCTCCTCCAGTGTGACAAAGAAGGCCACCTGCAGCCTGGAAAAAGAGCAGGGGGTGAGTGTTTAAGAGGGCTATTACCCTCTTTAATTAACTCGTTCTTTTCACTGGTCTAAAATTGCCCAGCATTTTATAATCTGGAACAGGAATCTCTTGCTTTCATTAACATTGAGGATGGCATTTCGGGCTGTAAGGATGAGAAGGGAGGTTGAGAATTGTGCACGCAGCAATCTGACACTGGGCTGTGCCTGAATGCAGGGTCTCCCTGAGATTTTCAAAGGAAAAGTCATTTAAAAAATGCACGTGGCATGTGTATACCATGATGCAGAAAATGCATGGTACCTGAAAAAGAAAAAAGAAAAATGGAGACCACATCCATGGCACCGTATTTCTCTTCCCATTGCCCATGGGCTAGGTCTGAGTCTTTACTGACTCTTATCTGTGCTACTGCGTAGCCTGAGAAATCTCCCTGCCTCCAGCATATTCCTGTTGTAATCTGTTCTCCCAAACATGGACAGATTAATCTTCTTACGACCCTTATTTGATTCTGCCTTTTCTGTATGCAAAAACTTTAACTTTCAGGTGTTTATAATTTGTTTTCTCTTACCTAGCTCAGGCTTTTAAAATAATTTTTTAAAATAATGAACTTTCACTACTTTTGGGATATGAAGAAGAGTAACTAGTTACATGTGTCCATGCCCACACACACCAAACACCTTTAATTGACCCCACTGGTGATTTAGAAAAGTTCACATTTCTCAGTCCGTTATGTAGGGGCCTAGCTAACATGGCCTTCTCACCCTTTTCCAGTTATGTCCCCAGGTTTTTGGTCTTTATGCCTTTGCTTGACAATTTATTCTATCTTCTAGATCCTAACCATCCTTCAAGGCCCAGTCCAAATGCCACTCCTCCACAAAGCTGTCCTGATCCCTTCTTTGAATTCTCAAAATGCCTAAGCCTGTCTCTTGGCACAGTTACTTGCGAACACATGCAATTGTCTTTCCTAAGATGGGAAGTTCCTAGAAAACAGACACTGTGTTTTGTACAGCATCATATGCCCTACTGCATTTGGTACCACTGTGTATACAATAGGACCTCAATAACACATGCTGATGAAATGAATGAGTCCTGTTCCTGAAACTGGGCAGGAGTGGAACATTGGCCACAGCTCACATTTCTTTAACCCCTACTAGTGTTAGACATCATGCCAAGGGTTCTATTATTCCCATGTTACAGATGGGGAAACTGAGGCAGAGGGGGGTCAGATACAATAATTTCTCAAGGTCACTGACAGCTGGTAGGTGGAAGAATCAGAATTTCAAGGCTTTTAGGCCTTCACTTTTCTAGGCGTCTCTTTTTCATCTCTAGAAAAGAATTGGTAGAGAAGGAAGGAATCTGGCTCTGCCATTCCTCCTGCTCCCCACCCAATCTTCTGGGACTGGCACAGACACATACTACATACTTCTGTTGAAATGATTTTTTCCCTCCCCATTGGACCTATAAGAGCCCTTAGGAAGAAAGGACTAAACACTTGAGGTGTCGGTATGAAAAGAACTCCAGGGCCACTCAGCTGGAGCTGTGCCGGCTCAAAGGCAGATGGGAAGCAGAGGTTAAGGCCATGATGATGGGGTCAGAGCTGGGGTCTGGGGCACAGTGTCATAGGAAGAGGTATGAGGCCATAAAGAGGTGAGACCAGAAAGCCTCCATGCTGAAATCTCAGGCAGCCAGCACAGGGCTGCTCGGCGTGCCTGGTGTGCTCTGCTCCGTCTGTCTCTCTGGCAGAGAACCCAAGGGCAGAACAGACAGCTGGGGGAAGGTCTAGCTCTTTAAAAAGATCCTGTTTGAATAGCTGTCCTCTTCACACCTTTCCCTATCTCCCCTCTCAGGAGAGGGACTTTAATAATGAGCTGCTCTGTGACAACAGATTCCTAATTAATTCATTGCTATTCTTCTGGGGCCAGATCATTCTAATCAAAGTGGGGTAGGTAAGGCGTGGTGAGCAACGACTGCTTGGTCTTCTTAATCTACTGTTGACTCTAGGTCTGCTCCCTGGTATCAATGCCTGAGACCATTCCCGGTCTCCTTGTTCTCTTTGACTGGACACTGCTTCTCCTTGATGCCCACCCCTGCTTGCGCTGATGCCCCACAGCTGCGGAGCATAGTGCCAGCATGCAGGCCTTTCTGGGGTGGCTAGGTACAAAAGTGCAGCAGGTGCCAGGATCTCCTTGGAGAGGGAGAAGGAGGGAAGCAGCAGCCTTGTGAGGAGCAAACTTTGTACTGCCTTCCCTCTGAGCATTGGTGGAATATCCAACAGTCTGTACAGTGCTGACTGTTCCACCTCCCCACATTCTCTGGGCCCCAGAGGGGCTTCCACTACCCAGGGCACATGTGCTCCTGCACCTTGGCACATCATCCACACATCACTGCACCCGAGGGGGGGCTGCATTTCTACGGCAGGTGCAATTCTCTGTAGGAGGATGCGAGCAGAGGCCAGGGACCAAGACTACAGAGAACTGTTCTAGGGATGATACGGAACAAAAGAGCCTTCCAGAACTCCCCCACAAAGCTGAGTCACACTTGGTGATGATGGACATTAAGGAGCACACAGGTCTATCTTCACAGCTACTTTCTAGATTGTTTGCTTCCTGGATCTTCTAAGCCCCACTCTTCAATCTTCCCTTCTGATGGGTGTTGACTGTTTGTCCAGTCAGGGCTGAAGTCTTAACTCGCTGGGGTGGAGGCCAGGCCACTCGGGGGCACGTAGCCAAGAGAGTTAATTCTCACTTTCCTCATCTGCAAAGCTGGTAAAAATGATACTGCCTACATGACAAGGCTGTGACAGGAACAAATTAGATAAGGAACATGAAAGCATTTGGGACAGCAGAAAGGGCTGAGTGGAGGCAAAGAATTTTTGATTGATTTACTTTCGACCCAGAGAGTTGAATGGGAGCAGACTGAGGAGGAAAACTGGGCAGGGGCAAAATTCTTCAGGGGCCCACTGGGGCAATTGGTCACTCCTGCTCTCTGTCCTTCCAAGGGAACTAGCTGGGGAAGGAGGAGGAGGGCCAGGGTGGAGGAGGAGAGAGAGGAGAGAGAGTAGGGGGCAGAGGAAGGGGAGGGGGGGATTAGGGGGGCAGCAGGGGCTCAGAGCAGGAACCCTTCACACTGGGGGAGGCTGCAGCCTGCTTTTGATGGCAGTCTCTCTGAGCGACTGAAGGAGTGGTTTGGCGCGGGCCTCCACTGGACCTGTGCTGGGGACACAGAAGGCTGAGGCCACTGGGGCCACAGGGATGGCAGTGTTCTGAGTCAGGCCCTTTTTACTTTGTGCAAAAGAGAAAGTGAAGGGGAGGCTCCAGTCTATTACCCACAGAGAGAAGGCTGCTCGGGGGAAACCTGCCCACTTCTAATCTGCTCCTTAAAAAGAGCTAGAAGGAGCTACAGCTTAGCTTTTGTGTAAAGTACTAAAGCATCCCCCTCTTCTGCCCCTCCCACACCCCCACTCCTCTAGATTTTTTTCTTTTAAAAGAACGCTTCTCCTCTCCAGGGACTGGAATCATTAACTGAACAGCACTTTGCCTCTCATAGCTTTTGACAATTTGGCAGTGAGCTGGAAAGTACCAGAGAAACTGCAAAGAAGCAGAGGGGGAGGGGGTGGGCAAAGGGGATGTGTCTGAAGGGCCAGCCTGGTATGTGTCTGGCCCCTGGCCCAACACCTGGATGTCTGGATCTGCCTCTCCTTTCCTGCCCGCCTCCATGGCTCAGGGGAGTTCTGGGTCCCCAGCTGTCGGGGAGGAGTGGTGTGGGGCAGGCAGGGAACATCACATGGCTTCCTGTCCTCAACTCCTTTTGCCATCACCTGGAGGCTGCCTGGGGCTGGTTGACATCCAATCTGGACAGGGGATGCCTCGAGGAGAGGCAGGAGTGAATACCTGTCATCCAACCTGATGCCTGAACCACCCCATAACACATGGAGGAGCGGCATCTGAGGGCTGAGGGGTGGGAAGACAAGGGGGCTGGGCAAGGAGAGCTGGACCTAAAGGCAGCAAAACCCAAGACCTGAGCATTTCTGAAGAGGAAAGAGAACAGGTGAGAGGAAAGCAGGCTCAGGGATTTTCTAGTCAAGTTGTGACAGAAACAGAGCCAAGAGGGAGAAATCTGGGGTCTCCTGAGAAACAATCTATGTTGGAACATCTGCAGAATTGGCTTCAGACGGTCCCAACCATTAGGAGCTGATGGTTTCGAGAGGATTTCTGAGAAGGGGCACTGCGTGCTTGGCCACCCTTGTGAGGGTCAGAGAACTCCTCCTCTTGGTGCTACTCACCGTTCCACGTTAGGAATCTAGCCTTATTTAGCATCCTGGAATGGTGTCTAGTTACCGCTGATGGGGCTCGTATTACGTGCTGGACAGGGCACCAGGCGCCTTACACAAAATATCTATGTTAATCCCCAAACCCATTGCACTGATGAAGAAACTGCATCTCTGAGAGGTTAAATAACTTGTCTTAGGTCACATAGCCAGTAAGTGGTAGACAGGTTTGAGCTTGAGTCAGTTTAATTACCTAAGCTTTTATTAAGCCACATGCCTCCCCAAAAGGTATTTGCCTTTGTCTTGTGTATGATGTTAACATCTTACTATCATTTTAATGCCTGTATTCTGCTGTCTGAGCCCCTGTGGATGTGCCAACAAAAATGATAAATTCCCAGATGTAGAAGCTGACTCTATACAGTTCATTTTATTCAACTTTTGGCAGAATGCCAAGCATAAAGGGGTGCTTCAGAAAGTTGCACGTTATCCTTGAATCAAGTTAGAGCTCCAGAAAGCCACAAACTGGGATCACAAAAGCTTAATCATCAAGCTTCACTTTCCTTAATGGCCTTATCTACTTGCTTTTTATTGTTGGTTACTCCAGGAGGGTAATTTATTGAATGTTGATTGTTACATGGATGTCACAGCCTTGGCATTTTAGCATGAGTTATTATAAAAAATTTCCATATAAAAGATGCTTCTGATTTTGATGTCCAACTTTTGTCCTGGTTTCTATACAAGATCTCACCCGATAAATCATTTATAGAATGCAATGTCTGGAAATTGTCTCTCCTGAAAAATAGGTATACTTCTATCAGAGAGTTAGGATTTCTAATTCATCCCATTCCCCTTTTGGTTTTGGCGGCCAGGATACTCAAGCCAAATCTGATGTTGGGTGATGGTCCCTATGTTGGCTTTATGGTAAGCATATTTATTTCTACTCCCCTTCTGTGGCTTGTACTTTCTAGTTCCATGCTAGTTTGCATTATGTGTTTGCCAAATCTTTTACTGTATTACCTAACTCCTTATCTGAAAAGTGGGTAGAAATACATACAAATAACTATACTCACATAATAATATACAGTTTACACTGACGCATTTGCACTCTGTTGTGTGTTGCCTTGACGTAGTCTCAGGTCCTTGCTCTGTGTGCTTGTATCCTTTGCCTCTGTGGGTAGGAGTTAGACAGTGGGGGGTTCTGAGGGCCTGGACTACTTCCAAGGTGGTCAAGTGTATATATGATGTGTTAGGAAAGAGGAAAGAGGTGAGGAGACAGATACTACTTAAAATCTAGAGCCAGTGGTCAATCTGCCTTCTATTGGGGCCAATAAAAATTCTTAGATTAGCTATGGGTCTGGCCCATAATAATGCTTCCTACCTATAAGTAAAATGAAAGAACGAATGAATTGGTTAATGAATAAATGCTTCTCTGAGTCAGGAGTTTCGTCTCCTAGGAGAGAGGGAAGGACTGTTTGGCAGAATGCCCCCTCTTCAGGCCACAGAGAATACTCAGACTCAAAGATGGGATGCAAGCTCTCCGCCCTGCCCTTGTCCCCTGGCCAGGCCGAAAGCATCCGTCATGTGCACTGCATGTAGCAAAACTGTGTCAGTGTGCTGGACACTAGAAGGAGAGAGGGAAGAAAAGGAGGAAGGCAGGGAAGAGGCCTCCTTTTTCTGCCTGTCCGTTGTCCTCCCCTTGAAACAGAAAGTAACAGAAATGCTAGCCCCTAGGAAATGTAAAGAGAAAGGGAGGTCTCCAGACATGTCTATCTCTATTTTCACTAGCAATCTCCTCTGTACTGCTACACCTCCCTCCCTCCCTCCCTCCCTTCCTTCCTTCCTTCCTTCCTTCCTTCCTTCCTTCCTTCCTTCCTTCCTTCCTTCCTTCCTTCCCTTCTTCTGTCAATTTTAGTTTCTCTGCGTGTCTATTACATCTCTGTCTTTCTCTGGGCTGTCTCTCTGCCTCTCCCTCTGAGGCATTCATGCACCCTTCTCCTCAATCCTCAAGAGAGAAGCTCTTGAAGCCCTCACTTCCACCTTCATCCCAGAGACAGTCAAGAGCAGAAGACCCCAGCCCAGAGCACAGGCCACTCCCACCTCCCCACTGACCTGTGTCCAGACCTGGACTTCATTCTAATCCCAGTGGCCTTGCTGACATGAGTTGGGCTAATTTTTTTCCTGTAATTAAATGGGACCCTACCCCCACCCCATTCCATCTCTAATCCCGGATAATGAGCTCGCTGATTGCCAGTGCAGGGCAGGAAACCTCATGTTTGGAGAGGATTTTGGGCAGACAGATTAGGCAAACACTATGCAGGAAGCTGCACTGGGAAAACAGGCTGTTCTCGAAGTTTGTTGTTAAAAGAGATTTGTGGTGGGCAAAGGGCCTGGTTCTCTCCAGGTGGTCTGGGCTGCCTCTGACCCTGTCAGGTTCCCCAGCAAATAGGTAACTTTTCTCAGCTGGCTCTCAGGCTCCTCCTGCTGTGGGTGCTCTCTCCAGCACACCACTCCAAGGGTCTCCCCAGGGAGGGTGTTCCATGTTGCTCACAGAGGGGAGTGGGCACGTCTGCACTCGAGAGGGAGGGAAAGCCCACTGGTGTCCACTCACATTCGGGATGGGTGGTGGTCAAAGGTTAACAAAACGTGGTAGGTGACAACAAGACCACTATGACTTCTACTGACCCCAGGGAGAGTGGGAGAGCTGCCTGGGAAATGGGGAAATAAAGCCCTCTCCTTCCTGCTTTGGGGAGGACTCCTCGTCATGGTGGAGGATGGGGGCCCTGGGGGGTCAGGTGCTCCCAGCTTAGACTGCCACTTGTTGATGTAACTGGCATCGCACTGCCCTCTGCTCTCAGAGAGTGTGCTCTGATGACGACATTCCCTTCTTGTTTCTGTCATTTAAATTTTTCTTCCATAAACCTCATGATACTGGGTAGGGGGAGGCAGGTAGCCTATTATAGAGAAGGAAACTGGGTCCCTGAGAAAGTAAATGATTCCCACAAGGTCACAAAGCAAACCCCGCGGCAGTAGAGCTGAGGATGTGGCGTAAGGCTCCTGGCGGCTGGTTATACCTGTTCTTTGCATTGCCCCATGCATTCCAGTCCCAAGATCTTGTGTTATGAAAGCTTGAGTCCTTAGGAGATTGGAGAGATGGAAGATTTTGGGCCTGGAGATTTAGGATGCTGCCAGCCAAAAAGAGCTGGACGACTCCTCCGTGAGGATTCTGAAAGCCCAGTGTTATACTAATGGCCATCTGGACTTCTTCCTGACAAGAAATGGGGCTGCATTCCCAGGTTCCCTGGATAAAGAGCCCTGAGGCTCCTTCCCCTTTCCCCTGGATGACTTGAAGCCTTAAGATCAGCTCATGCTGGCTCTGAGAGGAAGGGGCAGGAACTGGAGCCAGGAGCTGGTATACTGTCAACGTGTGCTTTCAGAGCCGGGAGAGAACGGCAGGGGCCTGTGGGCTGGCATGTGGGGGATTGCCCAGCTGCTAGGGGAGGCACCTGGCCCTGCTTCCCCGCTGTGGCTCCTCCAATGAGCTCAGGGCATGGGGGAGGGAGGCAGGCTGTGGATGGATCCCAGATGGGCTATCAGGTTTGCCCGCAGTCGACTCTGAGGCTCCGCTGGTCTCGGCAGCTCCTCGGCTCTGATTCAGCTGCACAGCTAAAACCCACTATGGAATGCCAGTGACACTCCACTCGCTCTGCCACCAGCCTTCCCCGCACCCCCCTGCACCAGACACTGCGTTTCTTTTCTGTCCCTTCTCTCCTGTTTTCCCTCCTGAGGCAGAAAGGGTTAGGGCTGGGAATCTGGATGAGGCTGGGCTGCCACCTCTATCTCAAAATTACTTTTCCCCAGGAAGAAGTAGCTATATAAGGTTTTGCATTCAAACTCTGGATATTGGAGAACGAGGTACCTACACGGGGGCCCTGGGGCTAGGTGGCAGGTGGGTAGACGAACATAAGCAGAGCGAGGACGATGGGCCAGGAAGGGAAGGTCACCAGGGCAGAAGGCCCCTGGTGCCTAGGAAGGGACAAAACTGGGAAAACAAGGACCTCACCACCAGAGCAACCTTTCCTCCCCTAGCACATCGTGGTCACGTGGTTTAACCCCCTAACTTTTCTTCCCCAGAGATAACATCTGGGCCTCAGTTGTATTTCTGTCCCACACCCAGAAAAGCTGCAAAATCGAACAAGCAGCACCATGGCTGCCTCAGGACCATCAGCACTGACCAGTGACCCCCTGTCCTGGCACTGAGCAATCAGTGGAGACCGTGACCCTGAAAGGACACACCTGGAAAGCTGATGAATATGCTATTGGGATCCTCCCCTGAGACCTGCCCTAAGACTTCTGCCTGCAAGAGAGAAATAAAAACACACAAGGCACAGGAGCTATTGCATACTTTCCCTTTGGGGAGAATGCCCTCACCATGCCCTGCCCCCTTTTCCTCCCTTCTTCTTCCTAAACTCTTGTAACCAGGGGAGCAATGGGTGGCAGCAGCTCGCCCCGGGCTTACCCCCTGAACCTGTCTCCAAGGCCCCCTTTGCTCTGACTTCCCAGTGAGCTAAAGCAGCCGCACCTGGTCTCACCTCTTTCCTGTAAGGTTTCTAGAGAACCAAAGCAGCCCGGCCGAGGCTCTCCTGTTACCTCTTCTATCCTTGGCTCTTTGTTTCCCTGACCTGCGTGTGCTTTTGCTGTGGCCAATAAATTCTTGCTTCCTTTCCTGCGCTTTTTCTCTTGACTGAAACCTTCCCTTCAAGAACTGAGGTCTTGTCCTATCACCAGTAACGGGTAGAAGAAAGAAACTCCGTGTGTCCCTCTGATTACCAGGTCTGTGCAGCTGGCTCTGACCCAGTCATGGGCAGGGAGAAAGGGGGACCAAGAACTGGGCAGAACAAGGCAGCAGGCTATCTGGCGTTACCACGACATCACACAAGGCATGGCTTCCAGACTAACAGCAGCATCTCATTCAATCTACCCAACAGGCTGGAGGGCAGGGAAGCTTCCTCGATCCCCATCTTACAGATGAAAATACTGAGGCTCTAGGGGATTAGAGTAAGAATCTGAATTTTGACTTTGGTCTCCTGAGTCTGGCCATAAACATTTTCAAAGACCTATCATATGCCAAGGATAGTTCTTTTGCTTTGGGGATATGGAAACAATGCAACACAGATCATGCCACAGAAGCCAGTGCTGTTTCCCTTATGTCACATAATTAATAGATTAATTATTCTCATAGAGGACCTGCAGGGTGTCCTAGTGTAATACATTTTCACCCATCCTCACCCATTCACTGCTGTTTCAACAGAAGATCAAGTTCATTTCTGCCTTGTAGAGAGAAGTATTTTGAGTGGCATGAGGGGATTACCTGAGGAGAAGTGTGCCTCAGTTTCCCTTTTGGTGTCAAGCTTCTGCTCAATGGTGATTTGATCTTGAAGCTTCTATAACCTTTCATGTCATCCTACTGCACTCAGGGCAGGCACTCCTCCTGTCTCAGGTCCTCCCTGGGTCATTTGTTAGTGAGTGGCAGGCTACAGGTGATGCTGCCTTGTCAGGGTTGATTAGCTGGGCTGAAATCTGCATTTTGCTTCAGAAAACCAGTTTGGGATCAGAAAGCAGTAGGGCTCCACTCCAGCTTTCAGAGAGAATGCCCCTGAGGCCAGACATCTGAATTAACCACAGAAGCCTTTTCTCCCTCTTCCTTCCATTCCTCAAGCTTCTTTCTCACCTCTCCCTGCGCACCAGAAGGCTGGTTAACTGCAGCAAAGGCTCTCTGAACATGCCTGCAGACGGAAAAGCCTTTTTTTTTCCTTCAAAGAAGATGATGCGAAGCTCACTCCAGCCTCTCTGGAGAGTCAGTGAGGGAACAGGCTGTCTCCAAATGCCATTAAAACGTTTCTCAAATTAAAAACAGTCTTGGAATGTGCAACTTTACGAGTGGTTCGGTGATACAGGGATGGTGGGTTTCCTCCACCTGAGAGTGCGGACAAGGGTCAAAGGTGCCAGCCCAGGCACAGGTCCCCAGCTCTGTCCTGTGGCTCGCAGGGTCCTGGGGCAACATGTTTAGCCTTTCTGAACCCCAGTCCTGCCCGTGTTAATAAAAATGAAATCTTTATCTCCCTCCTCCCTCCCTAGTATCAGAGAAGCGGCTCTGTTATTATCAGGGATAACGGACTCGGTTCTCTTCATGTGCTGCCTTCTGAGCCTCCTTCCCCTCCCCTCCCTCTCCCCTCAGTCATGGTGCTATTTTAAGTTGAGGCTTCCAGCCAAAATCTGTACTTTATTAATTACGCGTCAACTACTTTGTGTAATGTTTAATGCATTCTCCAGATTGTATCGAATCCACAGCGAAGGGAGGAGTCTGAATCTGCTCTGGGTGCCTAGCAGGGTGGGTGCTGGGAGGGCTAGGGATCAGGGGTCAGCCCGAGTCTGCCTTGACTCGGTCACCCCTCCTCTCCACCCCTGCAGTCTCTGTTAAGGCCAAGCCTCAGTCTGGCTCCCAGCTCCCTATTTAAAGAACACACAGCACCTGACTGGAAGGTAGGAAAACCTGTCTCATTAGGAAGGGCCAAAGTGTTCAGGACAACTGAGATCATTTGCAGGGAGGGCGGAAGGCTGAGCGGCTATTTGAAAGTGTGGCTCAGTGATGTGCCAAGAGAAGGATGGGGAGGGACTGGCCATCTGTTCTTCTCCAAAGAGGACATGGAAATAGCATGCATGCTGGAGCAGGAAAGCTGTGAGTTAGACCCAGGTACTCCATGCCTAGCTGCTAGGTTTCGAGTGCTGACTAGCTGTATGAATTGAACAAGACCTTCCTTCAGCTCTTCTGGACCATAGGTTACTGATCTAGAAAAGGCTCAAGATGATCTCTGAGGTCCTATCTGGCTTGAGTCTTTTGTGCTTCTTTCTGAGAGGTTACAAGAGATTATGGGGCAAAGCAGAATCTCCTTGAGGGAATACAAAGATGAATTCTGTGTGCTTCCTCAGGAGCTCATAATCAGATGAGGAGGCAGATAGCAATTACATATGAAATACAAGTAACAGCAAGCAGGCATTGTTACTTGTGCTTTATTCAGAACACATGCCCTCAACAGCCTAACGAGATAGGTTCTACTACTATTCTTGTATTGCTGAGGAGGAAAGTAAGGCACAGAGAGGTTAAGTAGCTTGCCCACACTGGACTAGGTTTGGAATCCAGACAGTCCACTCCAAGGTCGGTGACACTCACCACTGAGCACTCAGCCCCAGGAAAGGAATACAGAAACTCGCACACAAGGCCACCTCTGCTGAGTGCTGTAGCCAGTGAGAAGGACCTTGGGTTTACAGAGAGAGCAATTGAGTCTGAGTTGGCAACTCCTGGAACATTCCACTGAGGAGGCGGGAACTAGGGGGAGCCTGGAAGGTAGGGTATGAAGGTGTGGCAGGAACAGCTTGAGAAGCGAGGTGAGAGGAACCGGCACAGCTGGAAGAAAGGGGCATGGGTGTGGCAGAGATGGTGTGGGGAAGGAAGAGACGAAGCTTCCTGGCCGCAGGGTGTCAGAACCTTGCTTAGGATTCTGAGCTATATCTTAAAAGTTGTGGGAGCCATTAAAAGGGTTAAACGCTATGGACCCTAAGTTGAGGGATGTGGGGCAGAAGCTAGGCCAAGTTCAGGAGCACACGATAAAAGTCTTAGCTAGGGCTGGGGGAAGGGAAGGCAGGTGAGGGCACCTGGAGGAGACAAGAACTAATCGCGTGGGGAATGGGGAAGGGGGAGGAGTGGAGGGGTCGAGGGGAGCGCACCTGTGCCTGAAACGGCTGGTGAGGAATGTGGGCGGTGGCCCCAAGGGGTGTGGGGCAGGGGTTCTGAACGGTGCAGAGAGGCTGGCGAAGCATTTTTATTCAGCTTACATACCACTTGCTCAGGGAAGCCTTTTCTGAGCCCCCGCAGCCCCAACCCCAACAGTTCTGGTTGCCTGGTCACAAATTCTCAGCCACTTGTGGAGCCTTGTCCACCTCTTTAACATGGTCACCAGCTGTTACTTGCTTGTGTCCTTTTCCCGTCAGCCTTGTGCTTGTTCAGTTCTGCGCCCCAGAGCCGGGCCAGTGCTGGGCATGTCAATGTTCAGTAAACACTTGCTCAGTGAACCGAGCTCTGCCTCTGGCCGGGTGCCCTTCTCCCACCCTTGGGCATCATCCTGTGGCTCCTCATCGCCGTTTCCCCAGGGCCTGTGCCTCCCTGCACAGTGCATGCAGGGCAGGCGGAGATGTATTCACGGGTGCACCTGTCCACGCTCCCCACGCTGATGGATTCTGACACTTCCGTGCAATTTGCCGGGTGGCAATAATGAACAGTTTAGCATGGAAATTGGCCTTAGCAGGAGGGGGCTGGTGTGTGTGTGAGGGATTGGAGAGAATGTGGCTAGGGGACACCTTCAGCCCCGCAGCTCCAGTGGAATAGATATCTGATATCCCTCCCTGGCTGTCCCTCCCTGGACAGCCCTCCCAGGGGATACTCCTCTGCCCTTTCTGTGCCCCCCAAACTCTTCTGCTCTGTCACTACCAATATCTACCTGAGGAGGGGTAAGAGGGAGGAGTGCACAGTTTTGTTCCCATTTCCCAGAATGCTTCTCAAGGGAGTTTCTGTTCCCCGTCCCCTCACAATCCAAAAGGTAAGAGAGTACAGGTGGGTCTGCCTTCCCCCTTCTTCCAGTTTTCCACCAGTTACTTAATGGTGGTGTCTTCCTTTGAGGAGCAGTTCTAGACACTTTCTAAGAAATACTTTCTTACCAAATCCCTGTGGGACATCGAGGGAAAGGGGAGGACAGAGCATCTGATTCTCACTCTCAGAAGTGAGGTAATAGGGCTTCCTCAAGGAGCACGGTCAGGGACCATCCTTGAAAACTCCTTCCTGGGCCCCAGAGCCAGCCTGCCTTACCCTCAGTGTTCCTCCACGCTACCTCCACCGCCACCGCTCAGAGGGACTTCCTCAGGACTACTTAGCAGGCACCACCTGATGCTAGCTAGCGGCACTAATGGATTCTGTTGATTCTGTTATCTCTTGGGGAACCTTGTCTACAGATCGGCAAATCGGAAGGAGGTGGCAGGTTAAAAATACTCTGTTAGCAAAGAGGCTTAGGTGGGGGCCATGCCATGGGGACTGCGGTGAGGAGAGGCCTCTAGAACAAGGAGTCAGGAGCGGAACCCAGGATGCTGGACCTTGGGCTGGCCTGACTGCTCTTTTGCCTCCAGTTTGAAGTTGCCACAATTTTGAATTTGAATTTGCAAAGGAGTGCGGAGATGGAGGGATTCATTTAGTCTCTTTGATAAGGTCTGGACAGCTAGCTACTTACTGGGTGGCCCTCTCTGCTTGGGGTGGTGGGTGCCCAAGCTCTGATTCATTTTATAGCACACATTCTTTTACCCAGGATGAGGAACCAAGTCCTGGACGGGAGGAAATAATAATGCCCTACATTTACAGGCTGTTTTTATTGCTGCTGAAGTGCCTCCACATACGGTACCTCATCACATGCTCACAACATGCCTGAAGTGAGAGTTATTACCCACCCCATTTTTGTATATGGGGAAACAATCCTCTGAGAGTTTATGAGACTTGTCCAAGGTCACTAGGACAAGGTATCTAGAGTGGCAGAGTGTGGACTTGAATAAGAGTTTTCCCATTCCTTGTTCACGACTCACCTTGCATCCTCTATTTTGCTTTGCTGAATTCCCCTATCAGGGAAGAACCCGTGGGGCTCCCTGAAATGGCCCAGGGCAAGCCCTCAGTTCATTTCATGGGTCTTAAAAGCCCACAGGTCCAGCTGCCTCTACCAGGTCCAGGGCTGGCCTAGTGCCAAGTGGTTCTCAAGGCTATTTGTTTCAATCCCTTAAGACCTGGAGGAAAGCTTGTAGCTGTGACTTCCCTTGCTCAGCTGAGGGCTGCAGAGTCCCAGGATAGAGAGGAGCCCCACACTTCCCAGTGAGACTCCACCCTCTTTGTAGGCTGGGGATCTAGGTCTCATTTTTTGACCAAAGAGAACAAATGTTCTACAGTTCCCACTGGCCAACTGAGCCAATGCTTTTCTGATATTCCTCCCTCCCGCTCAGAAAGTCCTCTGTAAGGGTTACCATCTAGCTATAGCTGTTTACTCTGTTCACTGAGGGTTAGTTACTTCCATTGACAGGGCAGGACCCATCTCTGATGGTCCAAGGAGAGAGCACCCTGAAAAGGGACCCATCCACACCAACTAAGATAAGGGTACATTACAGTTCTCACATTTAACACACGATGTGGGAGGAAACCAACCCCAAATGGCAAGATTTTGGAAGAGAAAGAAAAGAAATCTCAATTGATTGGGAACTCCCACAGAAGCACCAGCAGCTGGTCACTCGAGTGCCACTCCCACTTGCACCCTCCCCTGGCGAGGTGTCTGGCTCAGGGAGGTTCCTAAGAGCTGATACTGAGGCTGGTTCGAAGTAAAGCTGCCTCAACCCTCAACAGGCTCTGCCCACTAAGCTGGGAGCAGGGACTTCAAAGGACAAGGACATGATCCCTGATCTGTGGAGACTTCAAATGTCACTCCAATGCCTACTGCGCAGAGTGTGGTGCTTGGCACAGAGAGTTGGCTGTGATCTGGGTCTTGCCTCCAGCTACTTGTACCGGGAGGGAGCGACACAGGCTTAATGACAATGCACATGGAAGGATCTGAAAAATGTTCTGGAAGTTCAAAAGAATGAGAGATGAAGTCTATAGGACAGGGGATGAGAGAAGGAAAATCAGCACATGTGCAAAGTATCACAGTAATGAGATTTGCAAAGAACACAAAGTAAGGGCGTCATGCACTGACATAATAATTAACTCGAGTCAGGAAGCAGGCATAGTGTTGATGGAGGGTAAGGGCACACGCTCGCAGGAACTTAGGAGAAAGCGGCTCTCCCTGTTTAGTTTCTGAGTGGATGGATTCCTAACCTCTGGCTTCGGCTCCTGGCACCTATCGGGGCTCACACACAGCACTCCTTCCTCTTCACTTCAAACCCCTCAGTTCCCAGCCCAACGGGGTTCTGCGCAGTTCAACACATGAGTCTGCACCTGGAACTACAAATGGGAGAGGGAGTTCCCAAAATAGAGAGCAGAGCTTGGGGCTATGATGGAATGTCACTCGGAGTCTCTAGGTCCCTGGGGACTGGCATCAACTAGACAAAGGAAATCTACAGGTAATTTTCAACCTTCATTTACTTATGTTGGGACAGAGCCTTAACCCCCTTTGCTCACTAAATCTTGGACCAGAGCTCCTAATGAGGGCTGCCCTGACTACTCAGAATTTTATGGAGCTTCTGGAGGAAAAGGGCTTGGAGGAAAAGAGAAACAAGGGAGAGGAGAACACCAGGAAAATATCTGGTGTCCTCTCTCCCACACCCCCTGACAGCAATGTGAGCCGCTAATGCATTAATTAACTAGTAGTTCTGAATGTACTCCATTGTACCTCATTGTCTGCAGCTGCCATTCCCTGGAGGAGCCATAATATACTCAGTGCACACTATATAATTACTTAAATATCAACACATGTGTCCCCTGCCCAGTGCTGGGACGCGTGTTTACTTGTGTTAATGAGAACTCTAATGGCCATACTGATGAGAGGCCTGTGGAGGTAGGAGGGGTTGAGGCACAGGCCGTTTGAAGTTGAGGTGCACATGCCCCCCGATTTCCCTCTGTGCTCACTTCTCCACCACCTGCTCCCCACTTCCTGCCCCGAGAAGGACATCTCAGGATGCTGGTGGAAGTTTCTCCCCAGATCACAGGCCAAAGTGCCATCGGCTTCCCGCTTCTCCAATGCGAGTCAGACGCAGCCGCCTGCACGTGCTGCATAATGACTATGTTTTTGCTTAATACAAATTGTGGTTATTTAGCAGCCCAAGTACCAATTCCCTACTGAGATCCCATCATTGAACACCCCCCATATGCACACACACACACACACACACACACACACACACACAGACTTGACAAATAAGCACAGCACCTGTATGCTACCCCTGCCCCCATGTGCCCCCTCAGTCCATCAGTGAATTACTCTGTGGCTCTGGGGATCCAGTGTTATTAATACTGAGATGAGTGACAAAGTGTACTTGCTATATGAATCTAGACTGGTGGAATTGGAAGGACACGGCTTTAGAGTCACAAGGCCTGGGTTCAAAGTCTGGTGGTGCTGTGAAACCCAGGGCAAGTGACAAAGACCTTAGGAGCTTTGGTTTTCTGATACGGAAAGTGGGCACAGGGTCACTGACATCACAGGCGAGGGTTATAAGGTGTACTTGATGAGAAATGTGAGTGCTTCTCCCCCTCCCTTTCCCCTCTTTATACACAGCTGTGTCTGGATGGGGAGTGGAGTCATCTGTCCGGAGGAGGGGAAGAGTATAGAGACTTGCCACTACCTTACACTCAGATTTCAGTTTAGAGCATACTCCTCTGAATCTAAAACAGGTCACTAGAATGCAACAGACACTTGTCTGTGTCGTTCATGGATATGTTCCCCTAGAAGAGTGACCACATGGACTCAGTGCTCAGGAAATACTTACTGAACAAACAAACAAACAAATAAATAAATAAATGGCATTCTCTTATTTAATCCTCATAACATTCCCATGTGATCAAGTATATTGCCTCCATTGTGCAGAAGAATAAACAGGCTCAGAGAGGGTGACTGCCTTGCCCAAGGTACAACAGCTAGCCTGGGATAAAAACAGGGTCTGAGTCAAATGCTCTTTCCGATGCCTTCAGCAAGCTCTAAATAAATGCTTGGGGAGTTTTTGATTTTGTGAAAAAAAGGAAAATAAACAGAGAAGATAAAGTGCATGTGGGTTTTAAGGTTGATAGATACTGCTTCTGAGAGTCTTATGGCCCTCACACACTTCTTAATTTATCACCTATGACCATCTAGTGGCATCCCCTTAAGTCCCAGTTTCAACCAGGACATGAGGCCAGGGAAAAGTAACTTCTCAGCAGGCATAAGAGGCGTGACCTCTGCGAGGGAGAAGACTGAGCTCCTCCAGGATCATGAACTCTAGAGTTTACCCTCACGTTCATTTCAAGAGATATCCTGCCCTTCAGTGGTTTTCTATTAGACTAAGTGATCATCAGCCCATCTTGCGCTTTTAGAGTGAACTCCCTAGAGAGGGTCCTGATGTCCTCACTCTGGCCTGAGGATGCTCCCAGACCAAGTTATTGGGGGTGGGACAGCTGGGCTGGGGTAAAAGCTGCCCTACCCCTGCACTGTGCTCTCTCCTTATGCTGACCAGACAGCCAGAGGAAAGAAGGGGCTGACCTTTGGGAGTCACGGGCAGTCGGACGACAGGCCACACACTCCAGACCCAGACGTGACACATACTAAAAAACTGATAAACAAGTGCAGATTAATGGAGTGACGACAAGACACAGGGAGAGGTCAGATGGGTTACACGTGATTGGCAAAGTCTTCGACCACCAGCCTTGTGTGCTGGTAGGACTTTAACTCATTGTGAATATTGTTCTGTCTCCCATAGTGAACTGGATGCTGCAGTGCCTAGTCCCAGGGCAGACTGGTGCTGCATCCAAAAATATATGTTAGATGCATCTAGTCCTGTCTGGAAATTAGACAGAGCCCCTATCCTAGAAGAATAAGAGTAGCCCCAGCCTTGTGGGCAAGTGGACAAGGTGCTTAGAGCACCAAGGAATCTGAGAGACCGGGACTTGGGCTTGGAGATTACACTGGGGTGTGCAGGGGCAGAATGTGGAGAAGCCCAAGGGAAGGGGAGCTAGATGAGGGTCAGGGCTCGGGGGGGCGGGAGAGGAGGAAGGGCAGAAAGAACTTGGGCAGAGGGTGAGAAGGGGACTCTGGTCTGCAGAGGAGAGAACAAGAGCACAATGCCAAGAAAACCACGATCACAAGTTTTTTCAATCCCCTTATGCTGGATGCACTCTACAATCTTTGCTATTTTAAAAATTCTGAAATTCCAGACTTATTACTCCCTCCTGAAATGTCTGGACTTTTCTGGTCACAGCCAACCCCTGAACCCAGGATCTCCACGGTCTTTTCCGACTAGCTGAGGGGTGCCCTGTGCACTCCTCATTAGATATTCGAGCTGCTCCTCACTCCCCAGCATCCCCTGCATTTCCCCATATGCAGATGGCTTTGTTTTCCAAACCTGATAGATGATGACAGGTATATTGTCTCAGCATCACCAGACTGCCAGAGGCAGCTTAAGTCAAATAATTTTCTTTCCCCTAATAACTTGGAGGATTTTTTTTTCTCTTAAAAGGCAAAAAAAAAAGAGAGAGAGAGAGAGAGAGAGAGAGAGAGGCCTTCTTTTTAATGCCTCTTTTTTACCTTAAAGAGACAGTGTCATTTATCTTCCTCTTGAGTCCAAAGTCAAATGAAAGGAGTGTTAAGCAAAGACCAGCCTGCCTTGAAGCAGTCATTTGTGACTGGAGTCTGGTGAGAACAGGGATGGGCCTTGGGGACCATCTCCAGGGCCTCGTGATTGACAGGCTGAGGGGAAGTGGGTGGGTGAGATCAGAACCCCACAGCCAGGAGGAGAGGCACGGCCATCCACAGAGGCAGGGGAGTAGGAGGCCCTGTGTGGCTGGATACCTGCCGAAGACAGGGTCAGGGGCTGGCTAGTAGGCAAGAGCTATCTGTGAGGGTGCTCATAGCTCATAAAGGGGCTAGTTCAGCCAAGAGTACTAGGAACAAATCTGGTGCGGTCAGAGTCAAATAGACTTGATGATAGAATTCTATGACCCCAAAATTATTTTGGCCTTTGGAATAGGACTAAGGCTGGCATTTTACACTATAATCTGCTTTTTGCTTTATAGCCTAAATTGTTCTTAATGAACAATTCACCACATTTGGATGATATGCCAACCAATGAATTCTTTAAGCTCCTCCTGAGTGATAAATATCCTGGCAGCATAAAGATAAATTAAATACACTCCTTGCTCTCAAGACTCCCAGGACCTAATGAAGAGCACAAGATAGGCAAAGCAAAATGACAAGGAGCAAAGCCAGTGAGCAATGCCAGACACAGATGACAGTTGTGCAGGAATTCAGGGATCAGCTGGGGCTGAAGGGGAAGGCTTCCTGGAGGGGGTGTCATTCCCAGAGGTGCTATAACAGGGGTACCATCTCATGAAGGGCTGTGATCCGACTGCAGGCTGGAGCAAGGGGACACAAATCAAAGGTAAGTAGGTAAGTTTGCTTGGCACTCAACAAAGTTGGAAAGAGGCAACCTGTCCCTGTGAAAGCGGAGAGTGGGAGGGCGCCGTGAGCTGGCACTGAAGCTGCTTGGGCCTGAAGGACAAGGAAGATTTAGGTGTGCTGGGAATGGGGTGGGTGCTCTCAGTCAGACTCAATGGGAATCATAGTCATAATTGTAACTAATGTTTATTAAATACCTATTATGGCCAAACACTATTCTAAATGTTTTATATGTATTATCTAATTTAGTCTTCAAAATAAAATAATGAACTGGTTCCCCGTTTTAGAGGTGAGAAAACTGAGGCACTGAGAGTTTAAGAAACTTGCCTAAATTACCTAATCTACTCTTTAATTATCGGTTTCTTTAGCTATTAAATGGCAGTAATAGTAGCTCCAACCTAAAAGGAACTTGTGTTGTGAGGATTAAATAAGAAAATGCGTGGGAAGCACTAAGCGCAGGGCCCGGCACACAGTAGGTGCTCAGTAAATAGTAGTGACAGCGTTATGAGCAGTGGCTCTGAGGGAGAGGTGCAGACCTATGTGAAAGCTACTGTTTGGAGCATCAGTTAACTCGTGAGGTTAACACTTTTTGGCTGAGGGAAGTATAGGAGGGGGGGCCCAAAACCACCCCGGAATTTATTTATAAAAAATTATTTATTGTTACATGTTTAAACTTCAGTCACCTTCAAAGTATTCTCCCTTGCATGCAATATGCCTATTGCGATGTTTTTTCCACTGCTTAAAACGGTTTTTGAACTTGTTGCTTTTGATGCCTTTGAGTGCTAATGCCATTTTTTGTTTGTTTGTTTGTTTGTTTGACCTCTTCCACATTGACAAAATGTTTTCCTTTGAGGACTTTTTTCATCCAGGGAAACAAACAAACAAAATTTGCTCAGGGCGAGATCAGGTGAATAGGGAGGGTGGGGCATGGGTATTAGTCAAAGACTGCTGAACACTCAACTCAGCACAGTGTGGGCAGGTATGCTCATAAATCACCCATCATGGAATGGGCAAACACACTGGAAGAGTCTTCAAAAAATTTCACTGAAGCTGAACACAGCCTCTCACAACAACACCTGCTGGTACACTGATACAGATGGGTTCCTGGAACACTGTATCAGGGAAAACCTGTACTACAAGGGGCCCACCCTCTCAAAGATAATTCTGGATTTTGGGGGTCCTTCCTTATAATCATAGGAAAGATAGGAGGAATTATTATGAAATGTCTGGAATACTTGGATTTTGCCTTGTGAAAGGGTATGTTCTATTCTTCCCCCTATTTCTAGTTCACCAGTTTGTCACTGCCTTAAAAACACCTCCCAAGAACCTGCAACTTACTGCTGCCCCCTCTTCCTCCATTTCTGACGCCTCTGCCTCCCAGACATGCCCACAGCACTGTCTCCGTCTACAGGGGCGCACAGGGTCTGACCTCAGCCTGGGCGGGGAGAGCAGAACATGTGCCCTGACACTTATCTCACCGCTGGAGAGCAGGGCTTCTGTGCTCCTGGGTGACAAGTGTCCCAAGGAAGCTGTCTTCTCTTGCTAAAAGAACCTGGAGGGCAGAGGGAGCTGATCTCACTGTGTCCTCAGAGAGTAGCGAGTCCACTGCCTATCTGTGCAGAAGGGTGGGCTGGGAGGGCTCCAGCCTCACCTGGACTCCCCTTAGAAGGCTGCATGAAGCTGCCTTTTGTGTTCTGGAGACACTTTCTAGAGCAGCGGAGGACAAGGGGTTAACTGAGTTGCTCTGGGACCAGCTGGCTGCGGAAGATGGGTTCCTGCAGCACCTCCTAAAGAATGTGCCCAATCAGCCTGATGCCATGGAAGGAGCCCTGGCCGAGGAAGGAGGTTGACAGCTGGGTGACCCTGAGCAAGTCCCTACCCTCTCTGGGCTGTAGCTGCCTCACTGGCACATCTGAAGGTAGTGGAGGGCAGTGGTTGAAGGTGAACCCTAGAGCCCTTCTCTTTAGGGTTGATTCCTGGAGCTGCATGACCTGCAGTGAAGTACCTGATCTCCAGGAGCTAAATGTCCTCACATGACAAATGAGGTGGTGCAGGGTTATGAGTTAATACATGTACAGAACAGAGAACGTGCCCTGGCACCAAAAACATTCGATTCTCGTCCAGTGCTACTTCTGCCACTGCTCCTGAGCTCTGGGTGTTGGGTTCGATTCCCGAGCCTTTGTAAGGGCTCTGAGAAGTCTGTGCTTCTAGCACCATTTAGATTCAGACTTAACGAGCATTAGTGGAATGCGTACTACATGTGAATATGTTATTATATTTAATCCTTGAACAAGCCCTGTGAGTCCTGTGTTATTATGCTCATTAAAACATGAGGAAAAGCGAAGCTCAGAGGACTTGAGTCCATCTCTCAAGCTCACACAGCTCACGCATGCCAAAGCCAGGATTCGCACACAGCCCCCAACCAGCCCTCTTCCCACTCTGATCTGTCTGCACTAGGACAAAGGGTTGTTCCTTTGTACCAAGCTGTCATATCTGGCTAAGATTTGGGGCTGAGGCTCTGGTTCCAGGCAGCTCCCGTTCTGGGCCTATGTGCGTATGCTAAGCCCGTCTCAAGGGTGGGTAGGGGATTTGCCAATGGACATGCTACCGGCTGAACTGGCATTAGCCAGCCGTACTGGGGATGAGACAGAGGGGAGCTAAAATTAATCCACTCATTATGGGGCTGACCTCCAGAGGGATGGGCAGCCCTGAGCCAGAAAGAGGAGCTCCCAGAAACATCTGCTGCTGCAGTCTGCTCAATTTTCATTTCCTCTGTCCCTCCGGGGAATGCTGCCTGAGCACCCGGATGCCAAGGCATGATATGTACACACGTGCATTCATGTGCATGCATGCACATAGGCATGCAGGCACAAACTTACACCAGAGATGGAATACAAGGCTCTAGTATTCAGAGCCTTGGAAACAAACGAAGTGAGTAGTTCTTCTCCCTTATGCCAAGTGCCCTCTGAGGGGGGTAGTGGGGTCAGAAGCTGGAAGCTCAGAGGCAGGATGAAAACGGGCACTGCAAATGTGTCTAGGGCCTGCCTGGTAACGGAGAGGCCTTGCCCACTGACTAGCCTCAGGTCCTGTCAGTGAGACAGGCTTCCAAATGTAGGAAGGAGGGGAATGGGGACTTGATAAGGGTGTTGTGTGGCGCTGGGGGATAGAGAGAGAAGGGATAATTCTTTGGAGAGCCTGTATTCTTATTCTATTCTTGCAGGGCACCTGGGGGGGGCAGCAAAGAACACAGATGGTAGAGTCATAAGGAGACTCAGAGGGTGGGTGGGAGGAGGTAAGGGTTGCAGACTGCTGAGAGAGGGACTGGACAAAGGCGTTGTCAACCTCTCTGGATGGCCATCAGCCAGATGTGCAGACCATGTGGAGACAGCTGGAGGCGGGGGAGGCGGTGAGGAAAAAAAGATGAAATGAAGGGAAGATGGCTGGGAAGGGCATCAGCGGTAGGTAAGAAAGGCAGTTCACCTAAACTGGCCGACCCAGTGATGCCATCAGAGTGAGAAGTGGGAAGTGTTCCCATGCCTCCTGTTAGACCGGTTACTATGAGAGGACCACAGAGACTGCCAGGCACTCCTGCTCAGCCTCTGCCCAATTCCTCTGCTTCGAGTTTCCTTCACGACTCGATCTCCACAGTACATCCCCTGCTCTGTTCTAGAACCGATGCCTCCTCTCCTCGTGCAAACCTCCAGTTCACTGCTGCAAAGTGACGGCATTCCCAATACCACAGTGGTGGACACAGGAGAAATCCCTTCAAGAAGATAAGTTGGAGTTTTCTGGTCTCCCTCAGTGTCTCAAGGACGCCAGGAAACTTGGGTTTGGCCCCTGCTGATCTGACCCTTCCATGGTGCTAGGAATCTGCGGACAGGCCCAGCCAGTTGCTATCTTCAGGGGAGCTGGGTCAGCTGTGAGCCAGCTGTGGTTGAACTTTGTGAACAGGCAACTCTGTGGGAGCTCCCAGTCCGCGCAGAAGACAGAAGCCAATGGCATATCCACTGGCCAACCAGCAGTGAGTAGACCGGCTGACCCTGCAGAAATCTTTAGGAGGAGGTGTTGATGAGGGGGAGGAGCACCTGGGGACCCTGTACTGGGAGACAACTTAGAAACCAGACTGAAGGACGGTGGGAAAGAAGGCTAAGGGGTGAGTGTGGGGGAGGGAGGGGATGTGCAAGGTCAAGAACAGAGTGTGAATCTCCCACCCAGGTCCGCTCCTCTCAGCTCAGCATCTGAAAGAGACTGCAGTGGGGGCCTCAAGTATGGAATACAGCCAGTCACTGGGCAAGTGGAGTCATTCCTTCTGGGGGATCGATGCCTCCTTTCTCCCCCACCGGACCCCCTGGGGCTGTTGTGTTTGCCACCCAGGAGTTCTCTGAAAGGGAAACATGAGGGGTCTAGTATCCAAGTAGGAAAGATTCGAGGTTACCGGCTTGAAGGCAATGAGAGAGGTAAAATGAACCCTGAAAGATTCTATTAGGGTAGACCAGGCCTAACTTTGCTTGTATCTCTTAAAATTCTAGGCATCCTGAGAGGTCTATATCTTCCTGCTTTGTTATGTTCTCTGCTGGGGGGTCTAGATCCAGCTGGCTTCATACCAGTACTAACTGGTCTCCTGGGGAATGGGCTGGAAATCTGGAAAGGTTATCCCCTGTCCCAGTGGGGGGTGGGAGCTACAGCTGGAGGTCCTGGAGGAGGGGGGAGCAGAATCAGCCTGGAGAAAGGGTACAAGAAAGGCAGTCTTTTTAAGAGAATGCCTAAGAAAACCTGACAGTTTGAGATGGAAGACCGTAACAGTTCAAAAGGTAGTTAAAAGGTACCTAGGGACTCATTGACATGGTTATAGGGTTGGACATGGGTCAGCTTCCCATTGAGTGGTATCTTGGGCTTTTGTTTGAAGCGAATTGATGGATGGCTCAGTTTGGTTCCTGATTGAAGCAACCACTCCTACGTACCCTCTTCTATCTCATATTTATCTGCTGCTTCACAGTTTACAAAATGCTTTCAAAGTCAGTTTCAACTTCAGGTCACACAAGCTCTGTCAGATAAGTGGGTGAGGACTTACCACCATTTCATTGGTAAGGAAACAGAGGTTGAAGGATGCTGCTGATGATGGGAGCCTGGTTACATGGACCAGGCAAAGCCTTTTAAATGTAGCCGAGGGTCCTCATGGCCAGTAATTAAATCTGGGGTTCATCGATTTCCATGGGTATGGGCAGGAGGGAGGCCGGTGATCACTAGTTCTTTAATTCTGCATGTATCCAAATGCACCCTTACCCGACAGTGCAGGAGCCTTGGTCAACCCAAGCACAGGCTTGTAGACTGTATATCAGCATGACTTGTAGTCATGGGGTCATGAGTGAGAAGGTCAGAATTAGGTTGATACAGGTTGGAAAAACCTTATGAAAGATGGGAAAGGTCAATTAGAAAGAGTCCCAAAATGGAAAACACAATCAAGGGATATTGTCCAGGCAGAGAGAGAGAGTGCCAGGGAAAGAGTGCTTTTATTCAAGGGGATGTAGGTCATTGAGGGAGCCAGGGGAGGCTAGCCCATGCTGGGTCAAAGGCTAAAGCCTGGAGTTATCTTTCCCAGCTACATATTATGTCCCTGACCTGATCACAGACCCTAAATGGATCCCCCTTGGCTGCCAAAGTACAAACCTTGAGCATACCATTCACGGCTCACCACCTGGCCCCAACCTGGCCCTGCAGAAGCTTGCCCACTCCGTCTACTCCCTTCCTCCTCATACCCTCAGTCCTCGAGCAGCGAGCCACTCACGGTCCCTGGGCTTGCACAGTGTCTTTGCACAGACTCTTTTGGCTGCTGCTGAGGAGTGGCCATTAGCCTTTTCTCCAGCTTAAAACTCCTTATAAGTGAAGCTCAAATGCCCTAGTATTTTTTGATACCTTCTCCAACTTTCCCAAGCTGAGCCATTCATTCTCTCTGCCTTAGGCCTTCAGCAGTTGGTGCATATATATTTTTAATATTTTTTAAAAATTTTATTTATTTTTAGACAGAGGGAAAGGGAAGGAGAGAAACATCAATGTGTGGTTGCCTCTCATGTGCCCCCTACTGGGTGTGGGGGGACCTGGCGTGCAACCCAGGCATGTGCTCTGACTGGGAATTGAACTGGTGACCCTTTGGTTTACAGGCCTGCACTCAATCCACTGAGCTACACCAGCCAGGGCAGCATACTTCTCTCTTGATATTATTCTATGGCATTCCATTTGTTAACACAAGGCAAAAATGTATTTATCTGTGGATTTCTCACCTACCCCATGTCCAGCACAGGGCCTGTTACCACAGACAGCGAGTTGAAGATTGGTTAGGAGTACAGATTCTAGAACTACACTGCCTGGTTTGAACCCCTGCTCTGCCTCTGATTAACTTTAACTTCTCTGTGCCTCAGTTGCCTCATTTTTAAAATAGTGGTAATAATTACAGCATCATGGCATCATTATGAGGACTAAAAGATTTAATATGTGCAAAGCTTAGGACATTGCTGCTTAGTAAGCACTATGCAAGTGTTTACTGTAATGATTATTATCTTTTGAAAGAATGAAGAAACACCATGGTATTAGCAAGCTGGTCACCTGAGAACTCAGAAAGAGTGTCATGTGGTGTAGGGGGGAAATCAAGTTCTGATGGAGTGTAACATGGAATCACAGCCAGCAAAAGCCTAATCAATGGGCTGCACAACTAGTACAGTGGTTCTCAAAGTGTGGTCCCTGGACAAGCAGCATCAGCCCCACCTGGGAACTTGTTAGAGATGCAAATTGTCAGTCCTCACCCCAGCCCATGGATCCTGAACTGCAAACCCCGGGGCTGGGGCCCAGCAGTGTGTGTTTGACAAGCTCTCGGGTGGTTCTGATGTACACTCAAGTTTGAGAACCACTGGGCTAGACTTTGCTGGGGTCTTATTATCTGGGTGTAGTGCATGCTCTGAGATTTCAAACCTGCTGCTGCAAAACAGGTTTGGGGCCGTACCCTGAGGACTAGAGTGCGTGTCAGGGAGACGACACTGCTGCTGACAGGAGACACCAGGCAATGAACCCAGCATGGTCTCAGCCAAGCAGTAGGAGCTCAGCAAGTGTCAATTCCTATGCTTTCCTCCTTTCCCTGCACAGTAGTGGTACCAGAGCGATGACACAGAAAAAGCCATGCTCCCAGGGCACTGCTTTTGGAGGAGAATCCCTGAGGTCTCTGTAGCAGAGGGGAGGGGAAAGCTACAGCACGGAATTGTGGGAGCCTCACGTTGAGAATTAGCACACAATGTGCACCTTGGGTGCCTGTTCTCTCATGGGTGTGGGGACAGTGTGTACAGGAGATTGTCACTCTGCTGGAGCCTATAGCTCAGCTAGAGGAACAGGTGGAGGAGAATGAGGGAGGAGACCTTGGCAGAGGCCCAGCGTTTCCCACGAAGGTTTACAGCATGAGTCAGGCTGGCCCCAGCCTCCCCCTGAGGAAGGCCTGAGATGCCAAATGAAGGAATAAATCTTCAGTGGGTGGGAATGGGGGTGTTGCCTGCCTCGGCCTCCTCTCCAAGGGGTCTGTCTGTGTGAGAGCTAGCAGCACTCCCTTACCTCACACTGCACCTGGTCCCTTGGCCTCCTGGCTGTGAACCCACTCTTGAGAGTGTTGAATGAGGCACAATGTAAATACCTGTATCCATAAGGATGAGAGGAAGCAGGGAGTTCAGGGACTCACCTCTTAAACAAACCCAATTGAGGATGATTTGGGGCAGTGGTTTGCAAAATGTGCTCCCCAGACCAAGAGCATCAGCCTGATCTGGGAACTTGCAAAATCAGCATCTGGGAAATGCACATTCTCAGGCCCCGTCCCATATCCATTAAACCCGAACTTCTGCAGGTGGGGACCAGTGATCTGTATTCTAACACGCTCTGCAGGTGATTCCAACGAATGCCCAGGTCTGAGACCCACTTGTTTAGGGCATGGATTAAAGTCTTTGTCTTGTTTGGAAGAAGAACGACATGTGCTGCTGCCCAACATCCTAGGGGCCTCCCTCCAGCCCTGGCAGCTAGTCCTGCCACACAGTATCCCCCTCCCGCCCCCAACGGTGAAGGCATTCTGGGTCTGGGACAGGGAGAGTCCCTGAAGACAGGACAGGAGGAGAGACCCTGTGGGTGGTAGTGGGAGGAAAGAGGCTGGGAGGCTGCCACAGCTCATTTTCTCTTCACATGAAAGCCCAAGGGAGGCCCAAGCCTCCTTGCCATTGAAACTGGCAAATTACAGGATGATGATGGTAATATTACCAATAATGATGATAATAGCATTAATAACGTGAGGTCAGACGGGCATTTTCCCGTCTTCGGTCAAGGGGTAAGGTTGCAGCTTTTGTGCATTTGCTTCTGATTTGGAAGAAAACCTGGATCCCAGCCAGCTCCATTTCCATGCCAGGGGGTGCAGCTGGGGGCTCCTCACCCTTTGTCTCCCCCACCCCTTCTGCTGGGGCCTCCCTCCAGTCAGCCAACTCCCTCCTCCTGGCAGAGGGATCTGCCTGTTTCTGGGCAGGTGAGGGGCTGGTGAAACAGCCAAGAGGCAGGTGGTACCCACCTTCCATGTCCCTGTTTGCAGACGAGGCCCAGCCCTGAGGAGGCCCGGGAGAGGTTCTCCATGCATGCTGCCCACATTGAGAAGATGAGGGCCCTGGGCTCTGCTGGCCTCCATGTTTCTCAGAAAAGCACAGGGAGAAACTGAAGGCAGGAGCCATGCACAGCAAATCCATAAATACTCAGAGCTAGAGTCTCCCCTTAGAGATCGTCTCCTCCATTCCCTTGCCCAGAGATACATGACAGAGCAGAGTCAGGATTTCAAGGAGAGAAAAGGTCACCTGGTAGCATTCCTTCCACAATAGCCCCGCCACACACCCAACCCATGTTTCTTGTTCCTCAATATTTCGTGGGATGAAATATTTCCCTAAGTGCTATAGTGTTTCTGAAAGGATCAAAGGGAGCAACCAAATACCCAAGCCCTCTGTCTCTTCCCTCTTGCTGCCCGCCACCCTGCCCCCACGCTCAGCTTCAAACACAGGAGGAAATTAGCACAAGGCCCCCTGTCATCACAAGCAGTGACTTGTGAACATGTGCTTGGGCCGTTTCTCCTCCACTACAAGAGGTTTGGAGCAGCTCACTGGGGGCTTGTATTTTTTTTTTTTAAAGAACTGTGTGTATGTTAAAGTCATTAAGGCTTGAAAAGGGGGTGGTAGGTGGGGGAGTAAAGGCCATTATATGGGAAGAGAAGAAAAATGACCTGTCTTCAGGCTGTCAACAGAGGAAACGCCTCTGCATCGGGCAGAGGGAGAGGGCCTGGCTCGGGGGTGGGAGCAGGCACCCTGTGCCTGGGAGGCTGGGGCAGGGGAAGGCAGAGAAAAGGCTGTGGCTGCCTGGGGATAGGCTGTCCCCATGTGTTACAGAGAAGGGAGCTGGTAAGCAGAACAGGAAAGAACTAGTGAGCCCTGATGAATACTTCCTTTGGATCAGGCATGTGGGAGGCACAGTTATCATCCCCAGCCCACAGAGGAGGACACCGAGAGTCACAGAGTCACACAGCTAGCAAGTGGTGGCAAAGCATGGAGACCCGGGCCGCATGGCGTCATGGACTGAGCCTTTGGAGACTTAGCTCCAGTTAAGATCAGCTCGTTGTCTGCGTTCCTACCCCACCTCAAAGCAGCCAAAGGGAGTGGGGACTCCTAGGCTGGGGGTCTGGGAAAGAGAGTGGGGGCATCAGGGCAAAGAATAACTATGGCCTTAGTCAGTTCAAGCTTTTCATGTGTCCCTTCTGTCCAGGTTCGAGAAAGGACAATGGGGCCTCCTCTGGAGCCCCAGACTCTCAGCATTCCAAGGCCCCCAGCACTCACTCAGCAGGCAAACTCCTGTGGCTTCTCCCTTTCATTTAGACCCTCGTTGCCTGTCCAGGAGACAGACTGTCACGCGTGGTTCTCTGGAGCAGTGCAGTGATGTTGCAGGGCACTCATCCTGGCTGGGGCTCCGAGGACCGCCGTATTCACATGTGTCCTCACCCACGCCAGCCAAACTGAGCCGGGCCTTTGTCCTCCTGAGCAGCCCCTCAAGGACAGGGGGCTGCCATCCAATTATCCCCTGCCCCCAGGTAGCTGAACTCTGAGGAGGGTGTCCTGGCCCCCGAAGCACAGGCTCCAAATCACTGCGCAAGTGACAGCCTTTGTTTTCTGCGTTCGGGTAGTTCGGGAAGGATGAAAGTCTGATCCCACTGGCTGCTCCACAGGCCTCCTTTGCCAAAACATACTGTGAAAAGACCCCTGACCTTCACCTCATCCTTTCTCTGCTCCGCCTCCCGTCAGCCCTGATTGCCTCCCCTCCACCCCAAGAGAGGGCTAGACAGCTCAGTAATTTAGGGATCACTAGTAAGAAAGGTGCAGAGGTCAGAAGTCAGTGAGGGGCTGGGAGGGGAATTTCACCCTTGCTCTCTGGTGAGACCCCTCCTCCTAGAGCCCATGTCTTCCCACCATCTGTATTCCAGGCCCCAGCGGGCCTGGGGAGGGGGGACAGGCCCTGGAGGTAGGAAGTGGTGGTGAACAGATAAAGAGGTGGGGAATGCATATTTTTCAATCATGCCCTGAATCCTGAAAAATAACTTTCACGATGCAAATGTACCCCTCCAACATTCTTATTTGGAAATTTTTGCTAGGAAAAGAAATGCTCTATTTTCCCTGAGAACTCAGCTGCTTTAGAAAGTTCTTTCTATAATCTCATCTTAACTCCTCCGTGTTATAGCTGTTTGACAAATGCTAATTTACTTAATATCTGTCTTCTCTCTGCCATCATGGCCTGTTCAGCCCAGCTCAGCCCTCAGCTTGCTCCAAAGTGCAGGACGTGAGAGGCAGGAAGTGACCCAAACTCTGTCAGGGGCATGAGGACCTGCCTCACCTCTCCTCCAAAACCATCACAAAACCTCAAGGGGATTTTACTGCATTTCCATAGCTAACAGAAGTTCCTTGTTCGGTCCACATGAGTAAAGTTTTGGCAAAATTACATTCATGGAATGCTAGTTCTAGAAGGGCTTTACAATGCAGTCTCCCCATTTTGCAGATGGGGAAACTGAGGCATATCTTCATTTGTTCTGTTGGTCGGTCACTGTCCTCTGCAGTTATGAGAAAGGAAAGGGCCTTGAAGAGCTGCCTTACAACAGAGCAGGTGGAGGAGGGGTTTGTGGCCAGGATGCCTGGGTCCTCATCCACCCTGGGAGGGGCTTGCCCTCTCTGAGAAGAATCTAGCTGCTGGGCCACCGGGTGAACTACAACTTCACAGGTGGTCACCTCCCCCTCTGGGGAGCCAGCAGGGGCCAAGGGGCCAGGCTCAAAAGGAGGAACACTTTCCTCCCTGTGTGCTTTCTCCACCTGTGGAATCCAGCCTGGGCTGCCAGCCTCGTGGCCCAGAAAGAGAGCTTTCCTCTCTTCCTCTTGGGTGCCCAGGGGAACTGGGAAGGTTGACAACAGGGAGGATGGTGGAATTTTTCAGTCTAGGGTAGGGAGTGAAAGCTCTTCTGGGGCTCGCTCCCCCTCCAGAGGTGAGGCCAAAATAAAGGTCACAGATGGACCCGCCATGGTCTGGAAGAGGCACATGTGTTTTCTGCATGGGAGGGAAGTTGGGGTGGGAGGGCACCAGGGTTTGACAGCTCAGACAGGGGAGAAGTCACCAATGGCTTATAAACCAGACAAGGTTCGTCCTGAATCCGGAGGGAGGGCAGTGGGAGTCCTATGAAGTCACCTTCTTGAATGTCACTAACATTTCATTTCACCCTCATTCTGCCTTCCTGTCTTTTTTTTCCTCCTTCCCCCTTCACCTTCCTCAACAGGGGATGGGAGCCGAGGGAGGCAGAAAAGAGGTCTGCAGGGCCTCTCTGACTCTGGTGACCGTCAGCGGCCAAGAGGGGCTGCTGACAGAAAAGAAATGAAGGGGCAGAGATGGAGAGAGAGCAGATGTCTGCAACTGCAGCACCACTCGGTGTGGTGCCCCCATGGCCACTGCCCCCTGCCAGGGGTCCAGGCTGTGGGTAGGGAGCCACCAGGTGCAGGGGAGGGCCAGGGTGGGTCTCAAGGGAGGGCTGGGCCCCGTCCTGCTGGCTCCGTCCCTCAGTTCTTTTGTCCGGGGAACAGATCGAAGAAAGAGGGCTGCCTGGTGCTTTAGGTGGGAATTTGGCTCACTCGGGGGCAGATGGAAAATAAACTTCACTGGGGTGTCTTACAAAACTTACCCCTTTCAACTGCGACTGAGAGAGGGAGGATGCTCCTTCAGACTTTACCAACATCCTAGACTCCAAGTCGTCTCTACTTCACATTCTAGAACTGCACCATCCAGTACAGTGGCCACTGGCCACATGTAGCCATTTCCATTTAAATTAAGTAAAATGAGAAATTCAGTTCCTCAGGTGCACTAACATACTTCAGTCTGGCAATAGCCACCAGTGGCTACTGTGCTGGACAACGCAGATATAAAAGGTTCCCATCATCACAGAAAGTTATTTTGGACACTGCTGTTCTAAGAAAGTTCAGGCTTGAGTCTTACGTTCATTCTTGATTTCTTCAGATGTTCACACGCTAGCCTGCTCCTTTGGCATGAGGGAATGACTGGCCCTAAGGACGGGCGTGGGGCGGAATGGGGCGGAGGGAAGGGAGATGTAAGAATGTCACAACAATTATGTTCGTTTTGGCAACCTGTATGCTTTCTTTAGACCTGGAGCCTCTTTGCTGATGCTAAGCTATTCAATTTGCCTGGGGAGGAGGGGTGGCTGTCTGCAATAGAGAGGAATTCAGGCGGCAGCCAGGCCAAACGGGTTCTGCAATAATATCCTGCCTCCGGTCCCCACCCCTGCTTCAGCCTCAGAACCTTCAAGGAAGGTATACCAGGGCGATCCCAGGTGAGGTGGGTGTAGGGTCATTAGATGACTTACTCTCATGCCCCCCGGCCTCCACTGGGGCGGGTGTAGGCAAGAATGGGGACGGGGACACAGGCTGGGGATGAGGCAAGTGGTTATGCTTCAGTCAATTTTGAAAACTGTTGACTTGATGGAGATGGAATGAGAGATACAGAGCCAGCTACTGAGCACGCCCAGCTGAGGCTCCCACCCAACTCATTCATGGCCTGAATGCTTTACCCACTCTGGGAGGTCCCTGAATGGAGAGAAGTCAGGAAGAACACATGCACACATGAGCATGCATGCCTCCCCATAAGCACACATGTGGTGCATATATACCACACTCCCACCACACCCCCACATGTATGTAAGCGCACACACACACAACACATATTTGCACATGCTGCACATGTATGCACTGGTACCACACACATAAACACAACACATACATGCCACACTATACCACACATGCATGCAGGCACATACACACAAACACAAACACACACATACACACCACATATACCATGTAATTCTAGGGAGATTTGTGGAAAGAATCTTTAGCCCAATCTCTCAGTAAGCTTCAGCTGTTCCTCCAGGCTGCAAGGGGGCCAGCAGATGGTCCCCACTAAGAAGGCAAGCCTCCCAATGCCTCTAAAACCAGGGTCTGGGCCCCTCTAACACCAATAGTCCAATTAAGCTTTGTTCCCATGGAGGAAAGCAAATGAATTCAGAGGCATTCCTTCCCTTCTTGGGGGCAGTAAGCCCTCAGGCCTCCCGACTCCCCTTCAGCACCCCTGCACTTTCCCACATGGACTAGCCTCTCACACTCTGCTCTGAAGATTACGTTACTCAGGGATCACAGACCCCCAGGAAGATTTCCTTCTAAGATGTCCTCTGGACCTCAGGGACCTGCCTGAATAGTTCAAAGGAAAACTCTGGGCTGAGAGGCATGGCCTCCATTAGGAAGTTCTTCTTCACTGGATCCAGGAGGTGGAGTCCCCAGTAATTAAGGCCAAGGATCCCGGTGACTTCCGTGGTATTATTTCCTTCTCCCAAGGGCCTGAAAGAGCTGCAGGGAGATCCTGGGGCTCTACTCTCCTTCCAGAGGCCCCTCCTCCTCCCTGCAGAGCTAATTGGCACGACTGGCATAAATATATCCATATATCTCTCTATAAATATACACATCTTTAGCTATATATATCTTTTCTTCTAAAGACTTGGCAAGAATTCCCTAGAAGCCTTTTCCATGACACAATAGAAAACCAGTGGAGTCATCAGTCTGATCGTTCCAGCTTCAGGCTGACCTCTGTAAAGCTCTGTGAACCCTGTTTCTAGTAACTGACCCCTCCAGGCCTCACCAGCTCCCAGCCCCCAGCAATCACGAAATACAACTTGGTTTCCTAAAGTAGCCACTTTAGTCCTCGTTGGCCTCTGTATGAAAGCAAGAGAATCCATTGCTTTCAACCTATCATTTAAAAAATACATAGGCTTTGCAGCTGAGCTCCAGCTGGCAGCAGGAGGAAAAAGCAGGCAGTGGGGCCCCATGGCACTTAGGGGTAGCGTGGGCAAGAGTGGGGTGCTGGTGGTTTCTGAGTGGGTTACAGCTCTGTGGGCAGGATGGGGTCGTGCTGAGAAGGCATCTCTCAAGGCCTGGCAACCACTTGGGCAATAAGCAAAGTCGTGGCTGGGCTCCTTATGAGGTTGCTTGGATAAACAGGAGAGACCTCAGGGTACCAGTGAGAGCTGGAAAAGCCACCTGGGTAATGACTTTCTGAAGGAGTTACCATTATGCCCAGGTTCTAAGAATGCGATCTTCATCGCCCTGCATCAGCATTTCTTGGAAGGAGGCCCAGGAAGAGAGGAAGGAAAAGACTGGTCCTTCCACTTTCCCTCCTCCCTCCACTCTTAAAGGCTTGGGTGGGTGGAGATAGCCTCTATGAGTCTTCTTTGAGGTATTAAGATCCTAGCCACATGTTGACATCAGATCGAATCCCCAAACAGGTTTTCTTTTCTTGATTTTCAAAGTGGGAGTTGGAAGAGAGTACTCACAAGTAGAGAATGGAAAACACAAAGGAACAGGAGAATCAACAGAGAAATGCAGAAAATGTAATTTGACAAAACAGAAAAAAAAAAGCTCAACCCCACACCTACACCTGCTAGAGCCTTTCTTGTTTAGTATTCTTTTTTTTTTTTTTTTAAGTTAGTTTGGTATCCTTATAACGGAGAAGTGCCAGCAGGTGTTGCTGGCAGCTGTTTAATGACAGTGTCAAGAATGTCTTCCAGGAAGGTAGGCTGGGAGGCAGGAGGCCGTGATGGAGAAAATGGGGTGGGGGGAGGAGTAGGTAGGCCCCACATCTGCAGAGGGGTAGCTAAGGAATGGAGCTCTGGGAATTGCAATGTTATTTTGTACAAAATTCTTCCTGTAGGAAGTAAGGGGGAGGGAGGAGAGACATATTTCAGTGTTTTCAGACCTAAGAATGCAGAGCTGGAATTAAGAGCAGCTCACGGTGTCTTTTGGCAGCTCTCTTAGCCCTCTACTCCACATCTCCCACTTTCTTCTTTATTGTTAGTGACTGTCATGAGGATTAAATAAAAAGACCTGCTGTCCCTTAGAGAGGGATCCCAGCAGAACCAGGGGTGATTAGCCTTGAAATTCTTCCACATCTGGAAAAGGTAATGGCTCCCAGACTGGCAGGGGCGTGTCACAGACCAGCGAGGGAAAGATGGTGTTTTGTGTCTTGCTGATGTCAGTTCTATGGTGCGTGAGGGAGGCTGTGGGAGGCCGGGTTTGGAAGGGAGTGGGGCGGAAGGGATTGCGCCTTCACAACACACACAAGCCCCAGGAATACTCAGACTTTGAAATTCTCTTCTACTTGGTGCTGACTTATGGCGTGTAAAGACGTACCCTCACATCATTTAAGACTCAGGCTGGGAGGGATCCTCAGCATGTCCTAATGATCGTCCTCACCCGTTGCCCTTCTCGTTTGTCTCACGATAGAGGAGTTTTCAGGCTGCCTAGAGACAGAGGGGAGCCCGTTAGCTGACAGCCTACCGTGCACTAGAACCAAAGCCCACAATTGACCTTGAGAAGGGCAAACCTGAAAACCTCTGCAGTCAAATTCTTCCTTGAAGAAACCACAGTTGTGAGAAGATGTCCTCAGAGTACTGTGTGCTCCCCTAACTATTTACTCCCCTACCTGTTGGGACGGCAATCAAGATTGTATGAAAGTTCCTGGCAATTTTTTTCTCCACCTGAAGGGCTCTACCAGGCCTCCAGTTCCTGGGATATAACCTGTGGATTTCAGGTTCTGTCTGTCAGATCCTGCTTCATTCTATGTGCTTTTTTTTTTTTTTAAACGGGGAGAGGTTTAACCTGTCATCACATATGTAACATCTGTAATTGATGGAGAGGTGGGGGTAGGCTTTGGGCAGCAATTAAAGAACACAGCTGTATTGGCCCTGGTCAAAGGACATATGGTCAGGGGACAGTGGTGATTAGCATTGAAATGTCTTCTGAGGGTTGGAGGCTGCTCATAAGATGGGGAGGGGGTGGGGAGAAGGAGAGCACTGACCCCTCCATTTGCTTCCCAAATGCTTTCACACGTATTATCTCACCAAATGTGCCCCTTAATCCTGTGAAGTAGGACCCACGACTATTGATGTCTCCATTTTAGAGATAAGGGAACAGGCTGCAGGGTCGGGGCTGGAGACGATGAACTCTGGTCTTCTCTCTCCCAGCTGCACGACCAGGCCTCCGGGAGAGGGTGCACAGGGAGGCGAGCACATCCTTTGCAGATACCTGAGGAAAGGGCCCTTGCATCATCCTTTACATCTCCCAAGGCCCATAAGCTAGTGTTTATACATAATAGGTGCTCCAACAATATTGTTTGAATGCCTACCTGAGGCAGGATATGAGGAAGGACACAGCAAGGGTATGAAGGCATTATGGGGGTTGTGAACCCTGAGCCTCGGAACTAGGGTTTATGTCTAGGCTCCAGGGCTTGCTGACTGGATAATCCACTGGTGTTTCTGTTTACCTCATCTTCAAAATGGAGATAAACATACCCACCACAAGAGCTGCTCTCGGAACTAAGTGGAATGAGCAATGCAAACACTGGAAACTGCAATGTGTAAAGTTGGATCTTCCTGACCCTGAGGTTCAGGAGGTCACCAAAGATAGGACAGCAGAGAGGTAAGGAAGCTACTCCTCAGAAGGTTCTTAGAGCAACACTCATGCCCTCCTGCCCTAGGTGGTTGAGTGTAGCGTGTCCAGGATGGGGTGGCCGGCTATAATAGGGTGACAAGGGGTCTAGTGCACAGTAGGCTCTCAGCGAATGGGCTCCCCTCTGTCTCTATGCAGCCTGAAAATTCCTTTATCGTGAGACAAACGAGAAGGGCAATGGGTGAGGATAATCATTAGGACATGCTGAGGATGCTTTCCAGCCTCAGAGTCTTAAATGATTTCAGGATACTTCTTTACAAAGGGAACTGGCACCACTGCTTAGCTTTTCCATGCCATTCCTGGGGTCTCTGCCATGTTGAGGGATAAATGTGGATGACTCTTGCTTGCATGATCATGCCAGGAGAGGTGGTGGTGGCTGTGGTTTAAGTCACCTGACTCACCACAGAGGCAGGTCAAGCTGGTGGTCTTGTGGTCAGTTCAGGGGCCTGGCTGACCTATACATGGGGCCCTCAGAGGAGGCCCAGAGCAGGTAGTAAGTAAGGCTTAGCAGACCCACTGGAAGGGTGTACTACGTCTCCCATCTGTGTGAGCCCATAGAAGTTTGAGCCTGGGGCTGAGGCAAAAGGATGTTCAGACCAGCTAGCATTTCTGGAGTACTCACTCTTTGCCAAGCAACCATGCCAGAAAAATGAACGTACCAGACTGCATTTAATTTTCAAAGCACCCTGTGAGGTAGGTACCATTCTCATTTCACAGATGAAGGAACCAAAGCTCAATAAGGTTAAGGAATTTTCCCAGTACCATCTACCTAGTGGAAGGCAAAGACAGGACTTGAACTAACATAACATGGTCTGGTTCCAAAGTCCATATTCTTCCCATTACACACGCTGCCCCTGAGCAAACAGCTCACCAGTCAGGAGCTACAAATAAAATACCACACCTCCTACAGTGTGCACTAAATCAGCACAGGAGAAGCTGGGGGCTGGCAGAGAGCAGATCTTTATCAAGACAGTTCGGGAGCCAGAGAAATATCTCTGCCCTCCTCCCAGCGGAAGGGTTGGCTGTGTTTGTAAGATGAGAAACATTTTGGGGGGAGGGAAAGGCGAGTGCAATCTCAAGCTAAAATCACCACCCACACAAAAAAATAAACCTGAAGGCAAACTGGGGCCTCAAGGATTTTGTTCAATTGCCTGAGTGTGTGTCTGTGTGAGTGTGTGTGAGGAAGAGGGAAAAAAGGAGGCAGGAAAGCAAAAGTAATATATATTTTTTCATACCCAGTGGCATTTATCAACTATACTCTTCCTCCACAACTAATGTTTCTTCCTCACTTACTTATTTCATGTTTTCTCCTTCCTGACCTTGAGCAGAGATTTAGTGGATGAGCACGGACTTTGGGGCCAGCAGAACTGGGTTTGCACTCCAAATCCACACCTACTGGGATGTCCAATAAATACATTTCACGTGAATGAATGGGAAAATAATTTAACCTCTCTAAGCCTTAGTTTTCTCATCTGGAACAATGAATAGTCATAGTGCCTGTGCTGCAGTGCTTTTATGTGGATTAACGAAGTGCTTAGCACAGTGGTTGGCACAGGGTTGATGCTCAGTAAGTGTTTCTTGCTTTGGTGTGTTTTTCAACCTCAGTACTATTGACATTTTGAGCACGATAATTTTTTTGGTGTTGGCAGCTGTCCCAAGCATCGTAGGATGTTTCATAGCATCCCTGGTCTCTCTCCACCAGATGCCAGTAGCTCCTCCTGCCCCGAACGCGAAAATAAAAAATGCAGATATTGCCAAATGTGCACAGAATTGCCCCCGTTGAGAAATACGGGATTCATGTAATTAACGGTGATATTAGCAACAAGCAATGTATTTGAAAGCATACAGTAGGCACTGATAGTAGCATTTATTTTTTAAAATGAGTAAGTGAATGTATGAATAAACACACTAAATAATAACAGGTAGAGTCTGCATCTTCAAATCTGGGTGGCAGGAGGAGTACAGTCTACTATGTTCTGGACTCCAGAACGTGGAAGCAATCAGAGGGGGGCTCGGTAGGGCACCACCTGGCCCCGTGATGTCTCCGCCTCCAGCTGCCTTTCGGTGCAGACCTGGCATCTGCTGAGATTCACAGATGGAACACTGACAGGTGAGTGAGGCTGGGCGCTAACTGAGGATGAAGGAATTTTCCCTCTGGGAAAGGGCAGTCCCTGAGGGATTTGCCTGCAGCAACGAGGGCTTGAATTTCAATGTGTGAGATGTGACTGCTAGAATCACATGCACTCCTCCAAAGAACCCCTTTCCTGCCAATGACCAGTCAGAGACACTGGGTGGAACCCCTGAAGTCCTACCCCACCTGGAGGCACAGCCCACACCTGCAAGCCCCTTCCACTCACATCAAAATGATGCTTTACAGCTGGAGGAGGGAGATGGCTCCTGTCCTAGGATTTCTTCCCTCTCCCACCCTGCTTCCTTCCTCCCCTTGCTTTCTTTTAAACATTTATTGAATGTCTGATGCATTAGTTGGTACAATAGACACAGAGATGAAAAGTGCAGCCCCTTTCCTAGAACTGCTGAGTGTACTGAGGGACAGCGAAAGGAAAAGGGGAAATTATGATAATCATAGGCAACATGGACTGAGCACTTATTCTATTTTGGAATCTGATCCATGTGCTTTATACACATTAACTCATTTATTATGTCCCTCACAACAAGCCTGTGAGGCAGAAACTATTATTTCCAATTTGCAGACGAATCAGGTAGAGAGAGGTGAAGTGATTCTTACTACATTGGCCAGATTTTAAGGGGCAGAATCAGGAGTGGAGCCCAGGATGCTTTGGCCCTTGGGCCTGGACTCTTCTGAACCACTTTGCTCTTCTGCACTAATAGCCATGTGATGGGGTGCCATGAAGTCCACAAAGGGGGCTTCCTGGAGGAGGTGATGCCACAGAATCTTGAAGTTGAGAAGTGATAGCTGGACAAGGGGAAGGGAGAGTATTCCTAATGTGACTGAATAACACACACAAAGTCTGGAGGTGAGGAGCAAGGAGACACATGCAGGTTCCATGGGGGCAATTCTTACCCTCCCCGTGTGGACCCCTCCCCTGGCCTCTTGACTGGGTTAGGGCCCACCCAGCTGATAGGACTGCTACCTCCTGGCCTGATCTGCTTCTCTAGACATTCATGTGGAGCCACCTATTTGGCCTCCTTTCCCCACCATGCTGCCTGATTTAAAGGCTTTACAGCCAAGAAAGAGGGACTTATCCTCCGTCTCCCCCAGGTGTGGTCTCCAACAGCCCACTCCTCCCCCATGCCTGATCTGTTCTCCCTGCCTTGGTCCTCTGGCTCACCTCTGGGCCCTGATCTGGGTTATTTCAGCATCACCTTGTTCCACTGACACCAGGTCTGGGGGTGGGGGTGGGAGTGTGTGTATGTGTGAGTGGCAGGTGGTGATTATGGTGTACGCATGCCTGTTACAAGGGGCACACACCACATGACAGGCAGGTAGCCCCAGCATTTTGTCATCTCTCATTCAAACCTTTTTCTTAACAACAACAAATATATCATACTTACAACCCTGATATACACATATTATACAGGTGTCCAGCAGAAGTAACGCCTGCTTCAGTGTGGTTGGTAGCACAATAACATGGTATAATAATTTATAGTTTTAATTTGAACATTTCACCTAAATGTCATATGGTGTGCTTGAGTGTGATATTGTTATGTTACAGAATTACATGCTTATGATTTTGTAATAAAAGCTTTTGTAATACAATGGGGGTGTTATTTGTGCCGGACCCTGTATATATATATTTCAGAGGGTGGAACTGGGGAATTAGAGTGGTCACCCCAGAACTCAAAAGGCACACTGTCTAAACACTTGTCTCAAAACCATGAGACAAAAGGTTTTAATATTTTAGAGTTGTAGACAGCTTTGAGAATGTGATGAAAGCAATGGTCTCTCTACACAAAAATTACAGATATATAAATGTTTGGATAACATCATTCTCTAGGAGATCATGAAATCCCCTGAATCCTGGAATCACGTTTCAAATCCTGTGCACTTAACTTCTGCCTTGTCTTCCTACTGGACCTCCCTGCCCCTCCAACTTTGCAAAGGAGAGTTATAAGATGTTGGTGGCTGCAGCACAATAAACAGTGAAATGCAGACAGTCCTGGCACTGCTTCAAGTGCTCAAACAGAGCAGAGGCCTAGGGTTTGGAAAACCCAGCCTTCTCATGCTCACATTTCTTTGATGAGGGCATTGATGTTAACATTGTTCCCACACTGCCAGCTCTAGTGGGCCTGGGTGTCAGAGGTGATTTATGCCTCAGTTTCCTCATTAGCTTAATGCTAGTGAGCTCACCTATCTGGGGTAGGATTAGAATGGACAAAGGATGGGCATCCAGGTTCCAATCTAGTGTCATTCCTGGGTGATGCTGGGCAAATCACTTGATCCCTATGGACCAGTCTCCTTATCCACAGGATCATAGCCCATGGGGTTGTTAGGATTGCTAGATGAGCTCAAAGTGGGTGATATACACATGAAAGCTCTTCTTATACCTCAAACCGCCGAACAACTTTATGGGTGTTATTATTAGCTTGGCATTCAGAGACTGACTGGGAGATATACCAAGTCAATTGCTTTCCAGACTGGAAACCAGGAAGGATAATGGAGATCATGTTTACTTAATAGGGTCAAGTTGAGAACCAAGATATGAAATAATCTGTTCAGCATCATCCACGCATAAATCCTTGGGGGGAGCAGGGAGGCCTCAGCTTAGAGCACTAGGTTCTAGAAAATCTCAGCAGTGGCTGAGTCATCTGCTCCCCCGTGTAAGGCTCCTTCCTGTCCTTCAGCCAAGGAAAAAGACTCTGGGAACACTCTCCCCTGGATTGAGAAGGTTCTTCTTTGGGTCTGCCTGCTGTTAAAGAGCTGATCTGCAGGGAAAGACTGAGTGGAAATGACCAGTATCCACCAGAGTCACTGGAGTGCTTTGTGCAGCCTGGCCTACATATGTGCTTTATGCAGTGTTCAGACTGCTGGTGCCCGGGACCTGCAGCAGGTTTATGAGATTAAAGCCCAGTGCCCAATAAATAATTGAGCAGCTTAGTGCAAAAAAAAAAAAATGCACACAGTATAATAGCTACTATCTCCATAGTCTGATGTGTACAGATATTTTAAATGAACATCACTTTCATCTGCGTGTTTCCATTTGATGTGCAGTCCAAAGCAAATAAGGAGGAGAAAAAGAACACCACCTCCATCCTCTATGTACATCCTGCCTCTAAGATGAGGTTGATGAGAAAGAAAACTCTTCAATGTACTAATGACTGAGGGCCTTGCTGGCTATCCTGCATTCCCCACCCACCCCCTCCATTTCTGCTTTATTCCCTGCTCTCAGTTGCTGTTTAGATGTGTAGGAAGAGTCTGAAATCTCCACTATGAAGATTATAAACCAATTATTCATTTGAAAGTTGGTTTTCTTCTCCCATGGGTGCCTTTTTGGAGCAAAGTTGGGTCCAGGTACTGTCTTCTGTAGCATCATGAGCAGTAAGGCTGGGCCTTGGGTGTGATGAAGGGAAGAGGGGAAGAAGAGGTGGGGTGGTTGTCACAGGGAGAGAGGGTGCAAGAAAGCAGAGAAATGTTTGGGAAGATTGTCCAAGATCTACTGTAGAAGATTCAATGGGAGATGAGTGGCCCATGGTGACCTATGTACCAACAGGAGCTAGCAGGAAAAAAAATGTCAAATGGAACCATCCTCTCCTTACTGGAAAGTTTACTGGTTGTGACTGCAGTTAAGGGGCAAGTGGTCTTGGTGGTGGAGCCAGGCATGAGAGAGGGTGATAGGACTTCCCTCTAGCTCTGGGGAAATCTGGAAGGGTGGCCTCTGCTTCTGCACCAGCCCTTGACTCCCCTTCTGTAGGTAGCATCTACCCCGTACCCACTAGCCACTGGGCTTATACAGACACCAGCAAACTTACCCCAGCCCCCCTCCCCACTCTCTGTACCTCCTTGGCCTTGGATACATTTATTGTCAGTGGCTGTGGTTTATCTCTTGTTGTTTATGGCCTGGGACAGGCTGTCTACAAATGCTCCCCAAAGAGTAGGGAAACAGCAAGCATCTGCCATTCTATGATGCTCTTTCCAGAAATGAAAAGAACAGTCATAAAATGTTGCATTGGGGGAGGGAGGGGGAGGTGTTGGGTGGGTAACATGTATCATAAAAAGTGTAATGGACTAATGCTAATACACAGGCTGGCTGCAGCCCAGGGGTGTTTGCTGAGCTCACACATAAATATTGGGGAGGCACCAAGGAGACAGATTTTTTTATTTCTTTGACTTGATGGTAGGGGAGGCTGGGCATATTTTTTCCTCTGCTTCTCTACAGTCATTCCTCTGGGGATACCACCTATCTGTCTGAGACTGAAGCCACTCAGTGTTTTACAGCTCCCAGTACAGTTAGATTCTTGGAAAGACTGAAGGTACCAGAGGATTTGTGGGTGCATCCCATTGCCAGATAGGGTGAGTCAATTTAGGGGGTTTTGTATCATCCATCCAAGATTTTGCGAACAACAAAAGAACAGAACAGGGTGAAGATAATTATGTTAAGTGTGTGCTTGGATGCATGCATGAGGAACTACGCAGTTGCCCAACATCAGGCTAATTTCCAACATTGAGAGGATTGAATTATGTTCTCTGCTTAGTGGGAATCAAAACAGGAGCATTACCAACAATAACCCAACAATAATTTCCATTCTACTCAACTCCAGGTATGAAGAGTAAAATAGTTGTTTAGTAATTAATGAACATTCAGGCTGAGGACTTATCCACACATTTTTTCCCCTAGGGTTTTATATGGTGAAGTGCCCACATTCTGTGGCTAACATTGGCGAGTTGTTATGTCCACGTGTTTGCCTTGAAGTACGCACTTGGGTAAAATGGGTAAATGTACAGTGTGGGGGGTGGGCAGAAGAAGGCAGAATGAATGAGAATCTTATATAATATAACAGCATCCTTTCTGGGTGATGCTAGGATGCTTTCACCCTTGTCTGCATACTCCTGAAGTGCTCAGCGCCTAAGAGCCATCCTGGAGTTCTGGCCCTGAGCTCCAGGGTGAATTCAGTTCACCTAAGACTGTGGACTACTGCAAAATAAGGAGAAATAGCAGAAACTAGGGTACCTACAATCAGGCAAGAAGCCCCTGTTCAGCCTTTTAGTTTGTGGTGAGAAAAAAATCTGAAGGCATTTGGAATTCATGCTCCTGTTCACCACATGTTTTGGAAGAGTTAATGTTCCATGTGTCCCTGAGAATGAGAGGAAAGTAAAGTGGCATTCCTCTGAATGTCCTGGTGCCAAAAGCCAGCCCATTGTCCTTTCTGACTGGGCGTATGTAAGAGGAGAAAAACAGGGGGATGGGGAGTGTTACTAGGTATAAAGGATCCATGATAAGCAATGCAGATAATTCTTCAACCTTACTCTAAGCCTTATAAAGTAGATACTGTTATCTCTGTTTTAAGGATGAGAATTCTCAACTCCATGCTTCCAAGGGGGGGAAGTAACTTAACCAGGTTCTCATCCTTAACACATAGGAGGGTTAGGATTTGAACTCATACCATTGTCTTCTCACAATGACTTAAACATATGAAAGGAAAAAAATCAATAAATGATGATTTGGAGGGAAAATTATTTCCAGTCTGAAGGTCAAAAGAGCAGGGCCTAATGTATCCCTTATGCCAACTGGTATGTATTATTATTCCAAGTGATGAAGGGGCAGGGGTGGGTGTGGGCACCACATGTGCTATTGGAAAAGGGTTAGAGAACCCTTTGTGTGCACAGTGACACATGATTACTCAAATTGGGGGTGAATGCGGCACCGAGGGTCTCCAAAGCTGAACTGCGGGCCTGATGATAGTACAGGGCTAGGCTCCCCCTGTGAACAAATGCTGCACATTCACCTGGAGAAGCATCTGGCTATGAGAGAGCTCATCCTTTCCCATCACATGCAGCGGTAAGCTCATTTGTGTGTGAGGTTAATGGGTGCTCTGTGGCCCATGGAACTCTCTGGGTGGGGGCCCTTGGAATCAGTTACAAGTGGAGGTCTTGCCCAATCATCTACGCAGAAATTAGGCCAAATTGGGCTCAGCCCTGTCCAACCAAGCTTAGAGCATAACGAGATGTTCCTCTTTCCTTAGTTGGCTCACTGCTGCTTTAAAGTCTGAGAAAGAAGCCATCATAGTATCTAGTCTCTTAGGCTAAGCTGGCTAGCGTTAGGCTAGACTTAAGGAAGATCTTTCTGTCTGAGGGTTGGCCATGAGCAACCAACACTGGCTCTGGCATATTCTTTCCTAAAGACATCTTTTTAAAAAAGTTTTTTTGTTTTTTAATCTTCACCTCAGGACATTTTTTCATTGATTTTGAGCAAGAGGAAAGGATGGAGGGGGAGAGAGAGAGAGAGAGAGAGAGAAAGAGAGAGAGATCAATGTGAGAGAGAAATATCGATCTGTTGCCTCCTGTATACACGCCAATCAAGGATCAAACCTGCAACTTAGGTACGTGTCTTGACTGGGAATTGAACCTTCAGCCTTTCAGTGTACGGGAAGATGCTCTAACCAACTGAGCCACACTGGCCGGCACCTTTCCTAAAGACTTTAAAGAGCATGAGAGTTACCTAACTGCTGTCCACAGCACTGGGCAGGAGAGAGCCTTACCTCCAGCCTCACCTTTGCTTGCTGGTATTTTAGTAAAGGCCCAATACCGATATAGAATGTATAATTTTCACATCATTCTTGGCAAAACCCAGGTGCACCCCATTAGCAGAGTTCTGAGGATGCCATTTTCTATCAAGAAAAAGACACGCTGCATCGTAGTGCTTAGCTTAGGGCCCTATTAATAGCAATCCTAATTATATGGCTGCAAATTTAATTCATAGCAATGATTAGTGTCAGAATCAAAGACATCAGGCATCAATATTGATGGAATTGCATAAGCCCCATAAACAGAGAACAAGCGTTCTGGCCCTTCCCCCCAGACGTGGTTTGCTGTTAACTATTGCATTAATGTCTCTTTCAATTTTGCCAGATGAAAATGACTCCATTTTTCAGTGTCCTCCTCCCCTTGAAAAGCTTGGCCCGGCCAGCTCTGAATAGGTGTGACTGGCACACAAAAGATCCCAGACAGTATCTCTGAAGAAGAGCCCTGGGGCTCCAAGGAATGCGAGGGTGACGGCCCAAGCCCCTTGCCGCACACAGCAGCTCTTGGCCTTGTGGGCAATCCTCCTTTGTCTCCCCTTCAGAAAGCTCACAGCAAACAATGATGCCTGAAGAAAGGGGAGTCAGCTGGGGCTGTGTGTGGCACCAAAGGCTGCCACCCCATCCACTGTGGCCTGGGCTGAGATGGGTGCAGAGGGGGAGGAGGAGGCCTGAGGGAAATGAATCAAGGCAGCGTGTGTCTAGGTGACAGCTGCCATGCCCTGGGTTTCCAGGGCATCTCTGTTAGAAAGAGTGCAAAGTGTTAGCCCTTCCACTCTCCTCTTGGCATCTCCTTGTAGCTCTCTGCTGGGCAGGTGGTAGGTTATAGATGGACTAGATGGAATCTTAGAGAAGGCCAAGAGTGCTAAAAGCTGGTAGCTAACAAAACACAGGTCTGGAGTTGGAGAGATCTGCATTCAAATTCCAGCTCTCCATTTGGTAGCAATGTGACTCTGGCAAGTTACCTATCTCTGAGCTCAATTTGCTCATATGGAAAATGGATGCAATATTAATTCTTATGAGAGTAGTTGTGAGGCCTAACTGAAATTAAAAAAAACAAAACAAACAAACAAAAACACTTATTCCAGGGCTTAGCACAGAGTAAGTGCTTAATTTTTAATAGACCCCCATGCACCCAAAAGTGTCATGCCTAGACAATTAACATGTAAGACTTGAGATTTCCAATTCAGTGTTCTTCTGATCTGTCAAAACTTATTAGCCCCATGGCAAGAATTCTGTGGCTAAATAGGCCTCCTTGATGGGCTGGCTCTAGTAAGATTCTTGAAACATACGGGGTGAGGGCTCAGGGAGGCTGGTTACCCAGAGCAAGGCTCCACGGTCAGGCCTGGGAGAGGAAGCTCAGTGAGACTCTTGCCCTGGGTAGAGTGATCTTCACACCACTTTTGGTTCTGCTTAGGGAATATTTGTATTCTAGGGAGAGGCAGAGGTTAGTCTGATGTTTTGTGCAGAGGGAACATTCTTCCATTTGATATAGAAAGAAGAATCCAAAAATTGCAATCTAAAGATTTGGATTTTAGTCTTGCCTCTGTTGCTAAGACTCTCGGTGATTTTGTGCGGATCACTTAACTGTTTTTAGGCCTCAGCTGTCTTATCCATAAAATAGAATAAACATCCCAACTGCCCAAAGTCTGTAGGTTAGATGTGTTTTCTGAGGTCCTTTCTAGCTTTAAAATCAGAGGAAGATTCCTGACCTTGTAAGAGAGTCTGCCTCCTCCCTGGGGACCCTACCCCTCTGCAGGGTCCCAGCTCCACGGCCTCTCCTCCTTCCTTGGCTGTGCTCTCGCCCACCCTAACAGTGAAGTGTGAGAATTCCAGATTTGTTACTAAAGCCTGTGGACGCCACAGGTTAGGTGGGGACATCCACCTGGTGGCTGTGGCCTTTGAAATAGAAAACCAGAATGTGGTATCAAAGAGTGATGGCTAATTGGGACAACCACAGAGACACCAACTTCCAAACTTCTGCTCCACTTTGGAGTTCAGAAACGTTTCTGGAAGCTAAGACCAGGAGAGGGACAGAATCCCAAGAAAGGACTCTGAAAGACAGACCTGATTTGACCTTCGCCACCTGCTTCTCTGTACCTGCTTCCCTGGACAGAAGAACACATGACAACAAGGAGAAAAGAGAAGTTCAAGTAGCTGCAAGCTTTCAGCTTTGCCATCTTTGAACTACACAAATGACCTAAGTGTATGCTGGACCCATCTCCACCTGAGATATTTGTAGCTCTGGTTCCAATTCCCACATCTTCCCTTTATTTGTCCTGTGACCCCGAGTAAGAACATAATCTGAGTTTCAGTATTACCCCGTGCAACAGAGCAGAGAAATAACCCAACCCTTCCTGTTCATTTGAAATGTTATGGGATTAATGAGATAATAAAAACCAGCAAATTTGGCTGGGCCTTTGAAAGAAAAGCGTGATAACAGCAATACTAGTGACAGTCATGCTCACAGTGAGAGCGGCAATAGCAGCAATGGCTGCCATTTATGAGGCACCTACTGAGCATCAGCCTCCATATTAGGTGACCTTACGTCCCCCCATCTGACGTGCATAGCAATCTCACAAGGTAGCATTAGTAGACCAGCTGAGGAAACAGAAGTCCCCCAAGATCACACAGTTAAGCTAAGGTGAGCTGTGCAGCACTAGGATGTTACGATTGCCTTGGGAGTGTGCAAAAGGCGCAGAATGGCCCTGTTCTAGTTAGTTTCATAAAGCGGCAAGAGTGGAAACGCCACTTCCCCAGCCCTGCCCTGGGGGAGGGGCAGTACATATTTTTCGGTGATAGGGGACTGGGAAAGCTCTCACTGGTGACTAATGCAGTTGGTGCCAATGTCCAGCAGGATTAGATTAGTTCAGCTCAGCTGGTCTAGTCTTCTAAGTGTATTTTCCCATGACTCAGGGCTGGGGGCAGGGGGCAGGATTCTCTTCCTCCATCTGACCTTGCAGACATGTCACTAAAAAGGAGGCTGCTATGACAGCTCCACTTCCCCAGGGAGCCAGAGTAGAGTGGGCTTGGGGGGCAGGGGGAGAAAAGCCTCAAAAATGTTGGTGATAATCATGAAAGCACTTGTGAGCCAAGCACTAGACTAAGCGCTTGATTGAATTTACAATGACCAATGCAAAGTGTTCATTACTCCTCACTCTACAGACAAAAAATCTGAGGCTCACAAGTGGCAATGGTGGTAATATTTAAGTACACATATGTCCCAGCTTGGCACCATGCTTTCATTATTCTTTTTTTAGGTTTTATTTATTTACTTTTAAACAGAGAGGAAGGAGGGAAAGAGGGAGAGAAACATCAATGTGTGGTTGCCTCTCATGGGAATTTGGTCCGCAACCCAGGCATGTGCCCTGACTGGGAATCGAACCAGCAACCCTTTGGTTTTCAGGCCGGTACTCATTCCACTAAGCCACACCAGCCAGAGCCATTATTCTCCTTTTAAACATACTGTTTTGTGTTTACTTATATATTTTTTTGTCTGTCTTCCCACATTGAGATATAATCTTCATTAGGACAAGCAATTTTGACTGTTTTGTTCACCACTATATATAGCCAACAAATGGCACATAGTAGGTACTCAATAATTTTTTGTTCAATAATGGATTACTTCATTAAATCCTCATTATAGTCTCACGAGGTAGGTGTAACTGTCCTCATTTTACACTGGAGGAAACTAAAGCTCAGAGGTCATACAGCCAGTCGGCTAGAGTTAGTAGGATAACACCCCATAACCTCATATACTCTTTGTTACAGAAATAATTCATACTTGAAGGCAAGAGGACTGCACTAGCTGGTCTTTGGAGGTCCCTTCCCACCCTGCTCCACAGGCAGGTGAGGCTCGATGGCCTAAAAGGGTCTGCATCCCTGTGGTTTGTGTCTTCCCAAAGCTGAGAGCACTGTAACATTAGTACCTTGGCCTCTTGGAAATTCTGCACAGCCTATTTGGGTCACCTGAATTCTGTGAGCTCCACCCCTCCCTCACCCCGTCCCTGAAACACACTTCCCTGTGTTTCACCTGTCCTGTGATTAAAGCCCTGAGGGGTAAAATCCTGGATGTGAAGCAGCCTGCTGAGCACACAGACTGATGGATTGTCCAAGATTGAAGCTTTTTAAAGAGCTGCACAAAAGGTGCAAAAAATAAATGAATCTTCAGTTTCTCCCTTTCAGCATGGCTCTGGGAGATCACGGCCTCCTCCCCTGGGGTCAGCTGGGGACCTGGATAGACACCCACACCCCCTCTCTACACCTGTCATGGTCAAGCAGGAGGATGTGGTGGCAGGGGGCAGGAGAGTGGGGGACTCTGTAAATACTCTGCCTTCCCTGTGCCAACCAAATGCTGCCTTTCCCAGCTTTCAGAAGACAAGTTCTCTGGACTCAAGAGGGCTATAAAACAACAAAACAAACAGCGAGTTTGGTGGCAGGAGCCTGGGCAGGGAGCCAGACTCATTCCTAGGGCCGTGGTGGTAAGTTCCAAGCCACCACCAGCCCCTTGCATCAGGTTCCGGGGAAGGGGGAGAGGGTGTCTTCTCTCAACCCCTGCTCCCGCAACCCCAGCACTGCTGAGATGCTCAGGGAGTTAGGGCATCAGTAGTCACAGGTGTGAGGCGAGCCACGAGGTCTCCTAGAACCGGACCTGCAGCCCTGGCTGTTTACAGGATCCAGAGTTCACACTGAGAGACGAGTGAATCATTTCCACTCAGAGGAATGAGTGGCTATTGTTTGGTGGGGTTGGCACCAGGAGAAAGGCACGATTCTCAGCGTTTCATCCAACTTGGCCTTCTGTCTGCCAAGACAACTCCACCCCATGAGGGAGTCAAGTCACAGGTTAGGAACTTCTATGTGTGTTTTGGGAGGGAAGTATAATTGCCAATGTCAACATCGCCAGTGGAGGGGCCATATAACCTTGGGCCAGGTACTTAACATCTCTGTGGCTCAGTTTTGCACATCTGTAAAATGGGGCAGAGGTGCAGGCAATGGACACCACACTTAGCTGAAGCATTTAGGGAAGATGGCAAGGGGCTTGGAAAGGTATCTTGTAAGTAATCAGTGTTATCAACTAACTGAGCAATAATCCCAGGGCCGGGAGAGTTAACACCTTCATGCTCTCAATGGATTCTTTCTGGCACCCAAGCTGCTGCTACAAGAAGCTTGCAGTTTCCCTGGCTTTGCTGAGCAAATTGCTGGTGAGCTTGCAAAGAGAAGAATAGGACGGGGACGTCAGGGCTCCCTGCGGGCTACAGACCGGAGACTTTGGATTGCTGTGTCCCTTAGGGAAAGACTGAAAGAATTTTCAAGAATTTCACAGGCATTTCTGCAGCTGGCTGTTGGCTAATGGGAAATAAGGTGGTGCCAAAAGAGGCCAGTCCTGCCCACACCCCAGAATTTGAAAAGAGTTGTCTCTGTGGATTTGCTGACATGTCCAGGAGGTCTCTAAACAGAAGCCTAAAAGGGGAGCGGCCTGCTGCAGACATGCCTACCTCTGATCCAGGTGAGGTGATAGCCCCCCTTGTTTTTCCAGGGGTCTCCAGCAACAGTGTAAGTGCCAGCCCCTTCTTCCACTCCAGGCAACATTTCTGAGAGTACCACCCCTCCCTCTCCCAAATGGTGTTAACCAGCAAACTCATTTCCTGTTGCCCATCAGCAGTTCTCTCGTTCCCTGGAGTCCTCATCCCACCGCCACCCAACCTTCCTGCCTCCTCCTCCCCGTCCAGCCTATCCAACACACAATAACTTCCTTCCTTTGTGTGCCAGCCACGTCAGCAGGAGTCACTCTTGGTGTCTGATCTATTCTAATCTGTGCAGATAGGTGTCTGGCAAGGAGAAGATACCCAATAACTTGAGATAAATTTAATGAGCACCTAATGTATGAGAAATGTTGAATTGGACATGGGGGTCGGTAAAATGAATACAAAAGGAGACCCTGTCCTCCGGGACCTGTGAATCTCAAGTGAGGTGGACACATTTGTACTCGCTCCTGTGTCAGATGCTGTCAGAGCAGAACTACGTGCCATGAGGAGCCTGAGGAGGGTGCTACTCAAATGCTCCCGAGGACAGTACAGGACACATCGCCAGCCCTTGGGCAGCAGGCAAGGTTTCCAGTGGGGAGAAAGAAGAGAGAGCCAATACTTCAGGTTGCTGTTGTGCAAGGTCCCAGGGGGCTAGAGGAGGCTTGGACTGAGGCAGTAGTTTTAACAGCTGCAAATGGAGAGAAGGAACCATAGGAACTTTGCCCCAAAGAGGAAGGAGGGAGGGAGTCCTTCCTCTCATGTCCTGGTGGCTTCTACCTTCTGTGCCCCATGGCTTGTGTTTCAGTGGCCTCCTAGCCTTCTCCCTTCAACCTGAGATGTTGAATGAAATGAGTTTACAGTTCCTGTTGCCACTGCTCATCTTCCATCTGCTTTCTTATTAGCTCCCAGCATCCCTTCTCTGGCTTCCCACAGCCTGCTCTTAGCCAAGAGGGATGTCATCGCAGTGAACCCTGCCCAGCACACCCTGCTGTCGCTGCCTGAGCTCCTGCCCTCATTGCCTTGGCGAAGCCTTTTCCTGTCTGTGCCAAGCACCTACTCCTTGACCCTGAGGGCCTTTCCACCACACTCTGAGGGCAAGCTCGAACCCAGTCATGATTTCAAAGCCCACACCCAGGGGCCTTGGCCTCTGTCTCTGCTCCTGTGCCCTGCCACAACCTGCCTGCTTATCACCTACTACTACTGAAGGAAGCAGAGGAAGATTAGCAGCAGAACTGAAAAGGTCATATGGTTAGTGGAGGAGCCCCCTCTACAGCTTCCCTGATCTGTGACCATTCAGTCTCTGCTTGAATATTTCCATTGACTGGGACCTCACTCCCTCTTGAGTCTGCTCTTTCCATTATGGGACAGTTTGGCTGCAAGAAACTTCATTTGCTTTTTAAGTGGAACTCTAATCTACTGTCACTCCTACCCACTGGCTCTATTCTGCCCTCTGGGCCCACACCAAATAAGTCTGATTCAACCCCCACAGCTTAATGACTGAGCGTGCAGGTTGTGAATCTTGAGTCTGCCATTTACTTGGTATGGGATCTTAGAGGCGTTTCTTTCCCTTGCTTGGCCTCCATTTCCTCATCTGTAAAACAGAGATAATAACAGCACCTCCCTCGTGGAGTTATACACACACCAAGTGATTCAATGGACACAAGGCTCTGAGAGTAACGCCTGGCACATAATGCGTGCTCAGTAAACTCCAGCATCTGAAGAACACTGTCTTGTCTCCTCTTTCACTCTTCTTACCTTGGCTGAACATCCTTTTAACAATATTCTTTGTACAGCACGACTTCCACACCCTTCCAATCTTTGTTTATCTCACGCTTTAGTTGGCTTAAGGTCCTCTTCCAATGTTATCTCCAGTGTGGAGCCACCACTTCTCATGACCTGGAAACTGTCCTGTTAGTGTGCTGAGGACCAATGAACTTTGTTCATCTGTACCACACAGGTGACTCCTGTCAACCTGGTGGTCAGGGAGAATCCCAAGATCCTTCTCACTTGCCTCCGGGTTCTCACAGCACTCTGCCTCCGCCTTCCACTGTACCAAGTCCTACAAGCTCCCCCGTGCACTCTAGGCCCTCCTTGCAGATGTGTTGAGTCTTTTCAGTGTGGCCCCCAGGGTCTAGAGGGCCCTTCTCTCACATCCCCCAACTCAGCCATTGATCTAGTTCAGTCTTAAGCAAAGCCTGGTAATCTTCCTCTCTGACAAAGCCTTCCAAGTTTATCACTCTATTGCAGCTGGTTTCTCTGGAACTGTTCCATCTGTGTGAAGCTTCACCTGTTTTCTTACCACCTATACGTACTGAGCCTTAGCCTCTGCAAGCATTATACATCACCCATCTTGGTTTTGAGGTCTTGTCCTTTTCCTGCCTGTTTCTTCTGCATGTTTGTGGCTCAGAAGGCGGTGGCCTTGAACAGTCTATGAGTAAGTACGTGACATAGCACATAACAGCGCCTCATGGTCATGTACTCCTCATGAGTCTCTGCTTCCTCTAAACTTCTCCACTCAGGGACATTCTATTCCTGTGGACTGCAGTGGATGAGGGCTGGGCAGTCTGACAGACGCCTGGTCAGGCAGGGAACAAGTGCGTCGTTCTGACACAGCCTGCTTCCCTCCCCTCTACACTCTTAGCTAATTTTTTTTTTTACTTCATTTTCCTTCCTGTGTTGAAAGAGCCATGGGGCCTGGACCATGGAGGGGTTTCCTGGGGACATTCCATAAATTCCTCATGGGCCGTTTCTCTGGAGTGGAATGGGTGGGTAAGTGGGAGGCCAGCGGGAACCAGGGTGTGAATGCCAGGTGCCTCAAAGAAGTGTGGGTGGAAAGGAAGGGCGAGTTGCACAGAGAAGAAAAAGGGGTACTATGAGCTCATAGAAACAATCCAAGAAAGGCAAAGTGAAGAGTGAGAAGGAGCTGCCAACTTGCAGGTTGGAACAAGCTGTGGGCCGCCATGCTCCCAGCCTTGCCCTTGAACCCGCGGACTTGCCTCCATTGCAACGTGTCTGCCAGGGGTTGGAGAACTTTCCCTGCTTGGGTGTGTGGCTTGGAAAGATGCCCCAAGTAGCCCTTGAGTGTGCTGTACAAGATATACAGAGATATGGGGAAGGTCATCACGGAGTCCCTTTGAGTCTGGTTCTTCCTTTATTCAGTCCTCGTCCAAGCATTCAGCAAACACTAACTCCTTAACTGAGATCTAAGGCCAAAAGGAGTGGAAGCACTAGCCCCTGGAGAACTCTTTATGAAGCCTGGATCCAAAGATTGTTCTCAGCATCCACCCCTGGGTTCTGTGTCTGCTTCTTTAAGTAAAAATGATGTCAAATTGGGTGTCAGGGCAAGAAGCAACTTGCCCTAGTCTCTAGGCTGGGACAAGCCACTTTTCTTCTCTAGGCCTCAGTTTCCCTGCTGAATAATGAGAATATTGGGCCAGACGATCTCTAAGTTTCCTTTGAGAATAGTTCTATTTCTCAAAACATTTTTGGGTCCTATCCCATGTGTAGCCACACAGTGAAAAAATTAGGTAGAAAGAAGGAAATGAATAAGAAGAAAGCATGAACCCAGCTTTTAATAATACTTTGAAGAAAATAAAGGAGACAGAGTTACATGAATGACCCAGAACACATATGGCTACTGCTGGTCCCCAAAAGCCTTTGTGCAGTGTAGGGAAAGGTGGTCTCTACAGGCAGACAGATTAGTAAAAAGGGCCCTTCTGGGTGAATATTTATACACCATGGTATGTGCCTTGACAAGGATAGCTGAGGCTGGATTTCAACTCCCATAGGCCCCTTGGCTCAATGCCCCCATGCAAGGACCGGTCTACCCAGCTGTACAGGAAAGCATGCTGAGCAGGGAAGTGGCCAACCTCAGAGTCCTATCCTGGCAGAATATGCCACTTTTAAGTCTTAGTGAGATCTCATAAGGCAGCTCCTTTCCTCCTGCATTTTGGGAAAGCAAACACAGAGACCACACTCATCTTCTCTTTCATGTGCCTAAAAGCCAAGCCAGGGTCCCCAGTCCCAGACAGAGTAGACGACCCAGCCCAGGAAAAGGTAGTAGCCTCCCCACCAAGTGAGAAAAGGTTGATAGCCATTGCTCTCATGAGAAGCAGAAGAGGTCTGGAGGGTTCAGCACCTCTTGTAAACCCAGGCCAGGTCTTCTCGCCTCCTCTGGCAGCAACTCAGAATGAGCAGATGATGGAAATTCTTCCTCAGGCTCCCTCTATGCCCTCCTCCTTTCACGTCCCAAACAACTTCTCTCCCAGGCTCTAACTAGATTAGGAGGAAAGCGCTACAGGGGTGATGTCAACATCAAGTGTGAGATGGGGTGAGGTCTTACATGTGCTTTGATCCACAGATGGAGGGACTGGGGAAAGGTAGCAAGAAGGTAGGCTTGGGAAAAGGGGATTAGCTGAGACCGGAAAGAATGCGGCCACTATAATCCTACATAATGAACCAGACTGTGTTCTGTCTCCACATCCTAAGCACTAGACAAGCAGGTACAAGCTACTGGCTTCAGCCTGCCGCACAAGAGGCCGCCCGTGCTGCCAGCCCAGACAGCCCATGCTCTCCAGCTGGCAGAGGGGACTAGGGAAGGCATGGGTAAGATATCTACTTCCTCTAGGAAGCTCAGGTGTTGGGGGTAGAATGGGGAAGACGCTGTACTTGCAGGAATAGGAAAGACAGAAGCATGGCTTCTTAGCCAGGCACCATATGCCCCCAGAGAGCAGCCCCACCATTTGCCTATGTTCTTAGAATGGAGACCCATAATCTCCCTCAACCATCTGCTTTGGACTCCACAAAGACTTTTGACCAGCACAATCAACACTCCAGGCCATGGGAAGGAAGTTGTGATGTTTGGGATTTATGACAGAGAATCAAAAAATCAAGTTGTTTTTATTAGACTTGGAAATAAAGAGTGAAGTACTTTTCTCCCTTAGGCAGATGCGCCTTCCTACTCCCTTGAAGTGTGGGCAATATTGAAATATATTTGTATTTCCTTGACCACTCATTGACAAATGCTTGGACGAAACAGCTAGAGGAGAAGCCACAAAATTAATCCCTACCTACTCTGCTATCCAACACCTTCCACCAAGAAAATTAAGAAAATGAGAGTTGTCTGTAATTAAAACTCCACCAACAACTACCTTCCAGAAGGGGCTCCCAGCCGAGGAGCTGAAGGGCATCAGTGCACTGGGACTCGCAAACTCTTACCTTTTTCAGCTTGCCACTCTTAGTCCCCACAAAAACCACGCTGTAGCCATTGTAAACGTACGAGGCCACTGATGTCATGCGGTCCCGGCTGGTGGTGTACAGGGTCAGGCCCTCCACTGGAGTGGAGCCTCCAAGTGGCTGGTTGATGTCTAATCCACAGAAGTTGTCGTCGATGGGAACGGGCTGGAAGGAAGAGGATGAAGTCGGGATGAAGAGCAGCAGAGTCATGGCGGTCAATCTACAGCTCACCCCTAACCCCCAGCCCCGGAACCTGAGGCTTCAGAGAAGCGTGACATGGGTGCAGGGTCCTTACACATGCTGCAAACAATATCTCTCCACCTGATCCACGAAGCCCACAGAGCACCCTGTGAAACCATGGAGAGGAATAAGCAGCCTCCCTCACCCATTCACTTTCTGTCAAGAGATCCAGGGGTCATTTGTAAAGCTTGTTGCTTAAATTCATTTTCTGATTATTTTAATGTCCTTGGGGACCATGCCATTTTGTGGAGATCTTTCTATTTAGACAGTAGAGATTCAGTCTAGAGACAGCATCCCAGCACTTCTATAGCCTGGGGAGAATTTCTTATTTGTTTCTTGGGATGCAAGGCCTCCCTTCAGGCATCAAGACTTTTAAGCCAACTATTCGCCACATTCTATACTAGGGATAGGTTGACAAGGGTCATCCTAATATTGAACAGAAACTTATACTTTGAAAAATTTACTTAATGTATAGAAACCTCAATTTCTTCATTTGTCAAACTATCTGCCCACCTTTCTGAGAGAATCATTGAGGAGCAAATGAAATAATGCATGCAAGAGAGTTTTAATTGTGTAATGATTCCCGCTATTGTACGGTGCAGGTCTTCAGCCATGCTCAGGTGATGTCCTTTCTATTACCAGACTTTTGAAGAGAGTGGAGGTGTGCCTCTGTGTAGAGTATCTTTCAGGAGAGAACAGGGCACTTTTGAAAGAAGACCACCTTAAGCAAATGAAAAAATAGCTGGACAGAAAGTAGAGAGGCTTGAATTCTAGCTTCTGCTTTACTGCTAAGTATCTCTAAGCATAAACTGGACCAGTAACATCCTGTTTGGGGGCTGTGGGGGGATGTTAAATTGATTATTTCTAACATCTCATGCAGTTAAATAAATACAAGCAACTATGCTTTCTGAGAACATGGGCTGGTAAAAGGCCTGTGTCCTCTGTAGAGTGCCTATTGTGGGGCAGGGCTGTGATGGGTCCTCTGAAATGCCCCATCTGACTGTGCAACTGGAATCTTGTGGGCAAATGCTACAGACTCTGGGCCAGAAAGAGCCCTGAGTCATGTTTCTTCTGGGTCTGGAGAGGCATCCCAGAGGAGGAAGGAAATGACTGTTCCAGCATAGAAAGCATCATGGAGAAGAAACCTGCAACTTATTCCCTTCAACCTCCTCCTTTCACACTTACCAGGAAAGAGCTGGTGGTGTATCACTTGTCAATAGGCTCATTTCCTTGGAATAACTGGTTTATAAGCCAGGACACGTAATTGTTAAGTCAGAATATTCCCTTCCATTCCTCTCTGAGGTCCACAGGAACAGAGACTTGTGTCTTGTGGTCCCTTGGTGTTTTGCAGAGAGCTGATGCTCCTGCTACTGGTAGGAGTAGAGGTGTTGCCCTTGTATGTGTGAGTTTACATGTATGTGTACTCTCTAAGAAATAGAACTAACTTTTAGGTTAAAAATGACCTTAAACTCTGTGAACTCTGGTAAGATGGAGCCATCACGACCCCCAAAACACACCCGTCACCACAGAAGGGATGAGCTTCTCAGGAAGAGAGTAAAGTAGGGGTATTCTGGAGCCTGCTCATGAGGGATGACTGTATATCCTTACATTCAGTGACATCACACTGGTGGTGTGAAATCAGCTATGATGGGAGCATTTGCATCATGGAAATTAGCAAATGCTTCTAGTCAAGGCTTCCACCACCACCACCGCGGCCTGCATAGAGCTAGTTGTTTAATATTTACCAGCACATCACTGAAGCCAATGTGGAAAGTTCTCGTTCCCTAGGAAGACAGGCCAGAGGAGCAACCACCACCCTTTGCATTTTTTCCTTGTCTTTCTTATCCCTACACCACAGGCAGCAGGGGCCCCGGAAGACTCCGAAGATGTAGTCCTGTCTCCAGGACCATCTAACCACATGACCTGTGTCACCTACCCTCCCTGAGCCTTAGTTTTCTCATCTGTGACATGAAAGAATTGGACCAGGTAATCGTCAAGTTTCCTTTCTACTCTGAAAGTCCTCAATTTCATGGTTGCAGTTTATTTCCCACTTTCTCCTGGGGCCAATAAGGCTGCAGAGTCTGGACATAGAGATAGACCGAGCCAGATTCTGAGAAATGATGACAGAAGCAAAAATCTGCTGATGATTGTGGATTTCTCTACATCTCTCCTGAAACTGGAAATGCCAGTCCATAAGGAAAATAGTTTGTTCTGAGCCTAAGCTCTTGGGACTGGCTGGCATTTTTCTCTCTCCTCTAAATTGTCAGATACTCCCAAACACCTGATGCCCCTTCACTTTTCCTCAAATGATGAGGTCTTGGAGTATGGCTCTCCTTAAAGCAGCATGGCTAGACAGAAATAACTCAGAATTGTGGTAGGCAGTTAGACATACATGAGCAGAGCAGGACAAGAGTCAGATACAGAAGGTCACCAGGGCAGAAAGCCCCGGGTGCCTAGCAAGGGACAAAACTGGTAAAACAAGGACCTCTCCCCGAGCATTACCTTTCCTCCCCCAGCATATCACTAATCATATGGTTTAGACCCCTGACCTTTCATATCACTGGCCATGCAGTTTGGACCCTCTCCTGACCTTTCTGACCCTGGCATGTTGCTAGTCTTGAAGGTTAGACTTCCTTTAGAGGGAGGACAAACAAGGGGGATAGAGAATAGCCCTTAAGGATTAAGCCCTGAGGCCCAGAAAAGCCGCAAAATCAGACAAGCTACACCATGGCTGACATTAGGACCAATGGCATTGACTAATGACCCTTTGCCCTGGCACCAACCAATCAGTACAGACCATGACCCTGAAGAGACACACCTGGAAAGCTGATGAATATTCCACAGGGCTCTTCCCCTGAAACCCCCAGATAAATATCCTCAAGATGGAGGGCCCTGTTGGGAACTGCCCTGCCTGGTTTCAGAAGCTGTAACCCCTGCCTGGGCTAAGGCTGAGGGAACGACCTTGGAACCGTAAGCCAGCAAGGAGACAAAAGCTTATCTCCCTGGCAAGGAGCACACCCTCACCTTTCTCCACACCCTTACTCCAGGTGCATTTTCTTTGCCTCTCTCTCCTAAGCTCCCAGAGCCCTTCTTTTGCCTGTGAACTTGTTCCCTGAGCCCATTTCTTCTACAGCTGACTTCTTCTACCTCCGTGACTTTCTAAATAAACTTTCTCTTATAGTTTGAGTCTCGACTCTGCATTGTTTCTGAGCCAGAACTCAAGCACTGAGGTTGCTGAACCCAGGCCCCATTTAATTCTCTGCTAAAACCTGGTGCTGGTTTCGTCCTCATTGCCAACAGACTCAGAAGTCATATGGGCTGAACTGAATTCAAATCCTTGTTTTATCATTTATATTTGTGTGGGTTTAAGCTATACAGTTTTTATGAGCCTTTGTTTTTCCATCTGTCAAATGGGGACAATAATCCTTGCTTCATAGAGTCATATTGAGGTTCAAGGGACATCTATAAGAGCATAAACAATAAAAACATAAAATAAATTCCCAGAACAGTCTTTAATACATAGCTGCTATTTAATGAATGATAGTCCCCTTCCTACTCCCTTTTAGGAAAGATTAAATCCTTCATCCGAGTGTTCCATGTTTGCCCAAAGATCATGTCAAAATTAAGCCCTGAGACCACAGCTTCTCTCACCAACCCTCAGCCCTGTCTAAGGCCACCAAATGCTTCTGGAGCCTCGTCTGGAGCCTCGTTTGTTCACACTCGTCCAGAGCACCCCTTCTCACTGGGTAAAGGCTGCACTGGACGAGTATGATGCTGAGGGAAGGAAGGCTGGGGATGGTGACGAGGGGCTGTTTTCTCTGAGGTCCTGGTCTCACCTGCTGTCACCTCTGTCCCAGGGCCTTTGCTGCTCTTTGGTCATTAGCCCAGGCTTGTCTCTCTGCAAGTCACTGGAGCCAGAGAAGGGTGTCAGCTTCCTCTTCTCTCTGGCTCAGAAGCAGGCAGGAATCAGCAGTTTCCTCCTGACAAGCTCCCCTCTGGGCAATGGGAACCAGTCGGGACTCTGCCAGGGGGTTAACCCTTTCCTTTCCTCTGCACTTCTCCTGATTGGTTGGAGCCACAGGTTACAGAATTCTAGTGCCATAAAAAACTCTGGAGATTATCCAGTTCAACCTCTTCATTTTACAAAAGTGAAATAACAGCAAATAACTGGTTATTATTATGATTAATATTAATAATTATAGCTGTAATTTATTGAATGCTTATTATGTGCCAGGTATTATGCTAAGCATTTTATATACATTTTTCTATTTGATCTTCATAAGAACCATAAAACAGGGTACTATTAGCTGTATTTTAAAGATGAAAAATTATAGCTTAGACCAGGTGCACAACTTGTGCAAAGTCATACAGGTTTAAGAGGTAGAACTGATCTTTAAATACAGATCTGTTGGACTTCAAAGCCTATAGCCTTAACCAATATCCCATCATACGAAGCAAATGATGGTGGAAGCAGAAGCATAGAAAAAAGAGGCATCTGCTTTCCTGCCTTAAGAAGTGTTTTTTGGTCCCAACAGCAGGCACTTGCAGTTTTGGGTACTCAGAAGGCAGCCATATGGGTCGCTACAGCTCAGATACTTCCCCAGGCTGCAGATTCAGAGTCAACAGCACTTTGCACAGAAATCTTCCTTAACATTTTTCACGTGGCTTAACAGTTAGCTAATAATGGCACAGCTCACAGGCCAGGCACGGTTCAAATCTACTCTCATTTGTTACCTCACTTGGTCATCCCATAAGGCAGGCATTATAATTCCCATTTCACAGATGGTAATGTAGAAATAAAAATGTTAAACTACTTCTTAAGCCAGGAAGCAGCACAGATAAAATTGGAACTGTGGTCTTGGTCTCTAAAGCCCAAACTATATTATACCGTGTGATATTTCTCTCTCTTTCTCCACCCACCCCCAACTAGATTATGAAATATGTGAGGGTAGTGATTTTGTCTTTTTATTTTTGCATCTGGTCCAGTGCTGGGCACATGGAAGATCTTCGATACTCTCTTCTTAAACAGATGGAGGAATAGGCTGGTGGATGGTAACAAATGGAAGAGATGGATGAATGCATGGATGAAGGGGTGGGCAGGCAGGTGGATGACGGATGGATGGATGGATGGATGGATGGATGGATGGATACTGGATGGGTGTGTCATGGTGACCACTTACATGGCAGCAACTTGACCCTCCGATAGGACAGTGCTCACCACCAATTTTCTTATCTCTGCTGTCCTCTGGCCCTGAGTTCCCTTTCCTCTTCTCTTTTGCCTTTACCCAAACACCTGATTATGTTTCCCCAGTTTGTAATCCACCGGTCAACTTAACTCCTTTCCCTCTCTTCCGGCTTCCATATCAACCTGCCTAATCAACACCCCAACCTGGCTTCACAGTGGCCTACAAGGCGCTACATGGACACTGTCTGATCCCTGCTGCCTCTGACTGGCCTCATCTCCTCCCTCTCCTTCTCCCACATGCTCCAACCCGGCTGCAGTTGCCTCCTCGCTGCTCCTCGCACACACCAGGCATGCCCTGAAATCTTTGCGCTGTCGCTCCTTCTCTATGGAATGTTTTCCCAGGTCCCCACATGGCTCACTTTCTTATCTTCCTCAGTCTTTGACCAAAGGCCACTTTCTCAATGAATCAACCCTGTCAGGGACTGCCTCTTCCCTTTCTCTGCTTTATTTTCCTCTGCAGCAATCGTCACCATTTGAGAGGCTACATATTTTATGTATTTATTTGCCTTGCTTCACTAATGAAAGCTCCATGAGAGTGGAGGGGCTTTGTTGTGTGGGTCGCCGCTGCAGCGGCGGTGCCTGGTGTGGTGTAGACACTTGATGTGTGTATGTTAAACCCTGAACAGCACAGATGTGAATTGTGCAGGTCTACTTACACATAGTTGTTTCCGATAAATACTGTAATTGCATTTTCTCTTCCTTATGCTTTTCTTAGTAACATTTCTTTTCTCTAGCTTACTTTGTTGAAAGAATACAGTATGTAATAAATATAACATATAAAATAGATGTTAATTGACTGTTTATATTAGGGGTAAGGATTCCAGTCAACAGCAGGCTATTAAGTTTTGGGGGAGTCAAGAGTTATAAGTGGATTTTTGTCTACACAAGGGGTCAGCAACCTGACCCTCATTGTTCAAGGGTCCACTAAATTTGGAACAACTCAGTGGATCAACAAACACACCCAAATGTCTGGTGTATATCAGACCCTGTGTTACTGGTTACCACCTGATAACTCGAACCTGAAAACCTGTTATTTCTGGTCCTTGATGGTCCAGGAACAGGGTGTGCAATAGGGCACACGACGGAGAGTTGGAGCCCGATCTCTAGATCAAGAGTAGAGTGAAGTGAGCACCTCCTTACCGCCTTGGTGCACTGGACGTCCTTCCCCAGCAGCCAGTTGAGCTCCAGGTTGCCCTCGCCCTGGTAGCAGGACTGCAGGCGGTACTTGATCTGTAAGTTGATGGCTCGGATGGGGAAGGCACAGAGGGCAGAGTCATCAGGTGGGTGGTGGTACTGCTTCTGCCCTTTGGAGAAGATGGCGAAGAGCACATCATCCTGGCTGCTGATATTGAAGGCCTGGGCCAGGGAATCCCCGGGCTTGGCCAGGTAAGCAGCCTGCAGGAGGCGGTACTCCACCCCAGCCCGGGTGCAACCGAAAGGCAGGGACACATAGGAGTGGAACTTTGGGTCATCCTTGCAGAGCCTCACGATGCGCGAGGTGTAGAAGAGGTCTCCAGCCGAGTTGATGGCCACACCCTCGGGGGTCTCAGGCTGGACGGTGAGGAAGTAGACAAAGCCCCCACTGGCAAAGCCATAGATGTAGAAGATGTCAAAGTGGGAGACCAGAGCCAGGGTGTCCGAGGGGATCTTGATGAGGGAGGAGACAAAATCACTGTGTAGCTCATAGTCAAGCATGGCGGAGGACTCGGGGTCACGGGGCAGCTTTCTGCTGGACAAAGTGGGGAAGTAATCCTGCTTTCCATCCACGGCAGTGCCGATGAAGAGCTTGCCGTCCTGCCCCTCAGAGCGCACGATCACCCCATACATCGTCCCCGTCTTATTAACGCTGGACAGGTAGTGCTCCTTCTTGTGGGACGGCTCCACCAGGATGAAGAGGTCATCCAGCCGCAGCAGCTTGCAGACTCCCTGGTAGAGGCTCCCGCAGGCCAGCAGGCGGTTCTCAGGGTAGTCAATGATGAGCAGCTTGTTGACGTTGTTGGTGAGGGTGAGGACCTCACTGCAGGGCTGCACAATGAGGGGCGGGTAACAAGACTTGTTGTCCTCTTCCGGCCCAGTCTTGTGAGCCACCTGGATGGTCAGGTTGCCTGTCAGCTTGTAGACCCGGTTGATGGCCCCCACGTACACTGACCCTGTCCCTCGGTGGACAGTCAAGTGGTTGAATGTCCAGTCTCGGTTCTCAGAGTGGAAGGTACTGAACTGAGGCATGCCGGCTGCCGGGCGGGCCAGCAGCACCCAGACCACTGAGAGCAAGACCACGGACCAGCTGTCAACCTCTGTGGCCCATGGCCAGGGCCTCCTCTGTTCCATGCTGAGACGGGCAAAGACGAGGAGGCAGGTCCTCTGAGTGCTCATCCACGCCACCTTCCCGGGCTGGCCCTCACATGGTTCTGGAAAACACAAGGCAGGGGGGTCAGACGGAAAACAGTCCTGAGAGGAGTGAATTGAATTGCTTGACCCGAGTCCCAGGCCTGGCTAGCTCTGTGAGTCTCTTCCTTCTGTGTTTCAGTTTTTCTATTTTTAACACACTTTCTCCCTCTCGGAGTTGTTCAAGGAATCCTATTATCTATTTTGGTCTCCAGCTTTACGCTGTAAATTCCCTTCTTTTACTTTACAAAGCATCTCTATTTCCGTCCTCTTAAAACATTGTTTTTCTCTCTCAGAGAGGTTAAAAGACTGTTTAAGTTCACCCTGCCCGTTGATCCCCTGATCAGGAGTAAGGCAAGTCTTTCCTACTCAGGAGTCACTTCTGTCCTCTCCCAGTCAAATGAAAATCTCCTGTTTTTTAAAACCACTCCCAGAGTCTGATTATTTCAAACAAAATTCCTTTTGCTTCAAAATGCTATCCCCTAACGCAGCTGTGTTTCCTTACTTTCTCAAGCTCTGTCGTCCATAGGAAAGGACTTCAGCCTCACCCTCTCCAGAAAGAAGAATCACTGATGTTAGCCATTACAGCTTTTTAGAAAAGAGAGACACGCTGCGGCCAATAGGGCTGGGATCGTCAGGTGTGCCATTCAGAAGCCTGAACAGCCCCAGGGAGATGGGTAGACACCCCCCACCCACTCTTCTCTGGGACAGGAGGAGGCTGCCAGGTCCTGGGACATTGCTTCAACTTCTGCTTCTCTGCAGGTGGGGCTGGCCTCCTCGCCAAGGGGGACTGGCCATCTGAGTCCAGCTTCAGCCACGTGGACATGAGTTCTGGGTTTAGAAAATGTGGGGAGAGGCAAGTTGAGGGTCCGTCTCATTCCAGCTATTGCTGGAGCCTAGTGATTTTTTAAGCTCCATGAAGTCAGCCCCACCCCGAGCTCCGCCGGCCTCATCCTGCTCTGCCCCGCCGAGCCTCGTCTCCTGCCCTGATTCCATTGCTCCTTCCCTCCCCGCTTGAGATGCCCAGGCCCTAAAGCTTTTCTGTTTTCCAAGGAAGCTGCCCAGGGGAGCAAAGTGGGACTCCTGTGGAGAGCTTCTGGTTTGCCAGGGCCAAGGGCGTGATAGAGGAGCCTGGACCTTCCCTCTGAGAGTGCTGCTCCTGACTTGTGTGGAAGGGGACAGTGGCAGCAGCAGGTAGCAGTAGCAGGAGGAGACTGAGAGCCATCTAGCAGAAAAATCTTTTCTCCTGCAAGATAAATTGCTCGGTACCCTTCTCCGACAAGTCCAGACAGCTCTGGACAGCGAGGCAACAGGGGTGGACACACCCTGCCCAAGGATGGAGAGCTGGCTCCAAGGCAGCTTAGCAGGGCCCCGTCTCCTTCTCCTCTCCAGTCTGACTGGACAGGGTTAGAATCAGAACAGATGCCACGTTGGGAATCCACACCGTTTTTGGCTCTGTATCTTTAGAAACTCCCCTCCCTCCACTTTAACTCTGAGTGCCAGAGGCAGGCCCCACCTGACAGCTCCCCTCTAACCAGGCTGCTCCAGCAGGTCTGAGGTGACTCAGAAGCCCAGGCTTCCTTGGAAAGAGGAAGGCAACAGCACAGGGCCCCGGCTGACCTCAGGGACTCCAGCACGGCCCTTCCGGCCCCACGCCTGCATCCACCACAAAGCCTCGACAGACAGACGGAGCTTTCGGTTTGAAAGCACGTTATTTTTAGCTATGTCCTGGGGCCGGTAGCAGGACGTGAATTCCTCATGAGAAGCTGCAAAGAGGAAATAACAGAATCCTTACATTCCCCGGCTGCACAGGGAACTACAAGAGACCATTCTGGGCATGCCCCTGGCTCAGCTGGTGGAGGGCAGTATGTTCCACAAGGAGCCATGAGGAGGAATATAATTGTCACCACGCTGTGCTAGGGTTTGCCTTGTAGAAAGTGCGCTCTGAGACACTGGCACTGCATTTGTGGACAGCACACTCCTGTCTTCTCCACAACATATATGCATTTATATGTTTGGCCTGTGGCTACAGGAAGAAGGTCCTGGTGGCAGAGATAACATCAAAGGACACGATGTGAGGTTAAGATCAGCCACCTCACCTCCCTGCCCAACATCCCCCTGAGATTAGTTTGATCAGTAAGTGGCTTTGTTGTTAGGCAGAGTTTGGAAATAAATTTGGGACTGCCGGCAAATCAAGTTTCATCTCCCTTTTTGGCAGAACAGGGATAATTGCAGTACCGACCTCTCTGGTTGTCACGAGAGTAAATGAAATAGTGCAGGGAAACCTCTTAGCCTGGTGGCTGGTACACAGTGAATGCTCAGCTTCTGCTAGTTACTATTTTCACTGACGCCTCCCCAGGAAACTGCACTTCAGGAATCCTGCCAGAGCTCTTGACTTCTCTTTTTGCTCATATTCTTCCTTTTCTTGGGAATGAATATTGTGGGAAGAGCTTTGATCCCCAGCTTTTCCTGACCCAGTGAAGAGGTTCAATTTGGGAAGCATGTGTCAAAGGAAAGAGAATAGATCTGCAGTGACCTTCCCTATCATACTACTGCACAAGTCCCAACATAGTCTCTCTGCCACCTGCAGGGAACGTGGCAGAGGTGAAGGATCTTGAGAGTTGGACTATGAATTGGAAAATTGGTCTGGTAGGTAGAAGGCATGAAGTCATGGGGCAGGAGGAAGAGTAAGGGACTTAGGAGTCTTTGATTCAAATTCTGCCTCTGTTGGCCATGAGTCATATGGCTTTAGACTAGTCTAGCATTTCCCTGAGTTTGTTTCTTGATTTTAAAATAAAGGGTGTTTGCAATAGCCAGTTTGTAAGAAATTCTTTCAGATGAAATAACACCTTGAGGCTTCCTTCCTCCAGCTTCTAAAGTCTGTGGCTGAGATAGATGCTGAAGTTCTTCTACCCTGCCTGGTTAGGTCAGGAATTCTCAACAGACCACTACAGTTGGGCTATTTGCCTCTTACTCCTCAATCAACATCCACTTTGAGACAGACAGCTTTTGGTGACCAGCCAAGCAAATTCATACCACGGGGCTCAAGGGCTGCCCATCTGGGAGTAGCAGGCACTGGCAGAGTGGAGTCAAGAGGCAGCACGGTCCCCTGCAGTGCAGGGGTGGCAGGGAAGGCTCACACTCTATCTTAGGAGTGTGGCTTTCACAAGGACAATTGACTTCAATAGCGAGTTGAGGGTTTTTGCCTTTCCATGCCAAGGCTGACGTAACTAAGTAGCTGTTCCAAAGCAGGGCCCAGCTAACAAGGATCAAGTCTCCTATCCGAGTTCAGAGAAACACCCTTGGTGGGGACAAGCACCCACCTTTGCACCTCTGATGAGAAGCTGGGTAGTGCAATGGTTAAATGCTCTGACTCTGAACTTAGATGCTTAGACAGCTGTGTAAAATTGGTCAAGGTCCTTAACCATGCTGTGATGCTATCTATCTACATAAAATGGGATTAGTACAAGCATCTGCCTCAGAGGATTATTATGGAGAAGTCACTTAATACATATAAAGCACTTAAAACAATGCCTGGCCCGTTTTAAGTGTTTACCATACAATAAAGACTATGGTCTTTATTAGTAGTAATTTATTTGTCAATATTTCTTGCTCTTCATTTCCATCCATTCCATGATCTGTCTTAGAATGAATTATCTGTCCTCAATTTGCTAGAAGCCAGTGAACAAATGCCTATGACCTTGCATACCTATCATTTTCTCCTAATTCCAATTTTCTGCTGGTGTCAGCCTCAGAAGTTTCCATTTAAAGATGCCTCCGTTTTTCTACCACTTCTCCCCTCTCTGTCTAGTTTATGAAGTTACTTTGTCACATGCTTTCTCAAGAGCCAAAGCTTGCCTAGTCACCATTCTCTTACCAGCTTCCCTTTCCCTTACCCCAAGTCTCAAACTAGGACATGTGGCTCTGGGACGCTTGCCCTATCAGAGGAGCCTCCCAGGACACCTTACTCCAAGCTCTTCCAATGCCAAGAGGAGGCCACGCTTGTCTGTTTGGGAAGCAGTGTCACTAAATATTTTATTTGGAGAGCACGGTGACACCATCTCCTGATCAGGATTCAGGAGGCAGGTGTGGGTGACAGCTAGTGGAGGCATCTAATACCTTCCTGATCAGCTGCCGTGGGCGTCAGTGGCAAAGCAGGGAGGAAATGACAATCAGGCATTTCCAGTTCAGCTCAGTGCAGGATTCTCTCCACCCTGCTGATGTGCTCTATAGTGTTCTTCAGGAGATCCCGACACACATGCTTTCACTTGGCCTTTCTTACTGCAAAAGGAGCCGGTAGGAAGAAGAGTTAGAGCCAGGGGCCAACTGAGTCAAAGTTGATGATAGGAGATCGCACATCCGTGGACCCACCTGTAGCTCCACCATCAGCACTACCTCCATTCTGTCATTGCCACCACCACCTTCATCACCACCACCATCGCCAGCAACATCCTTGGCTAGGATATTTTTCAGAACAACAACAGTAACGGGAACCTATTATGACTGCACCTAGTAAGTGGCTCACACAGCCAGGATCCCAAGGAGCCAGATGGTGACAGAGAAAAGCAGCTATGGTGGTGAGGACTGTGAAGTCATGGAAGGGGCGAGCAGCTGCACTAGAAATTCTCCCCACTCTCCTCCCTCTCCCAGGGCAGCGGGAAGTCCATCCTCTCCTGCAGCTCTCCTTTCCAATTAGTAGCGTCGTTAAAGCAGCAATTCAGGGCCAGTGCTGAGATTATAAGATTACTCCAATTCATGACCTATTTTTAGATGAAGAAACAAAAACCTATGGGAAGGAAACAAATTGTCCAGGCTAACCCAAAATGAGTCAGGGACAGGCTACAATCGGAACTCTGCAGAAAGTCTCATGCTTCCTTAGTCACAGGTAATAGGATCCTGACAGTCAGTGATGTTCTGCCTCAAGGCTGCCTGCTGGGGGAAAAGAAGGTGCCTCGGGAGGCGGTGGCCCCGAGATGGGCAGAAGTGAGCTTGGCTCCAGGCCTGGACGGGGAAGCGGTGCACGGGGCAAACCTAAAGAGGTGCATGCAGAACTAAGGGGCAGAGGGAGGGAAAGAGATGCTCTCCATTGGCGCCCTCTGTGTTGGGGAGAATGACCTCCTGTGACGTACTCTAGGCCCAGGCGGAAATCACACGCAGGAATGAAATGTATGCTGTTACTTGGGAACTATGGTGTCCTGTGCCTCATTCCTTTGGGCTATAGGCAGCCTCACAGACAGGTCAGACGGAGGCTAAGCACAGGAAGCCTCTTCTTCCCAAAGAGTTAGAACTGCAGCAGAAGGGACTAAAGTTAGATATTAAGAGGGATGTCCTGGAGAGGATCGATGGGGCATACTGCCAAGCAGATTATGGAATTTCCAACAGAGAATGTTCCTGACAGGTGTCTAGGAGTGAGTTTACCCAAAGGCAGAGGACTGATCCCAATGACTTCAGAAGGCTTATTTTGCTTTAAGATGCCTATGAGGATAAAATGTCTAAATGAGAGATTATGGGGCCCCAGCTTGTCCCCTGTGGGTGGAATGACCCTGAAGGACCTGACATAATGTCACTTGCGTGGTTGTACATGCAAACATTCCAAGCGTCACTGTCTAACACCGACCTCAGAGGTAGTCCAGGCACGTTGGTAGCACAAGGTGAGCGAGAGGGCGAACCGAACGCAAAGGCCCCGGGGAATGCCGGCAGCTGAAAGGCCTCAATTAGAGTGAAAGGAGTTATCTGGTATTTAAATAATTATTAGATTGAAGGAATAATCATGGGTTTGAGCTGATTTTTTCCCCACTGTCACCCTGATGGCGTCTATAATATTATTATTCAAATGCCCACAGTGCTCACTGAGAAGAGACCGTGAGAGAGAGGGGAGAATGGGGGAGAGGGGCGGTGAGTGGGGAGAGGGAGAGAGACTCATTTAATCTCCATGTGACAGGGCTGCAGGAGGTACGATTAGTCTTTTTCTTATTTCAGCTGTCACTCATGCACAGACACCGAAGATTGTTATTAGCGTATTTTATGCACACGATTTAAAGGGAAGACAGGGTGGGCTGGGGAGAGGAGAATTTCCTCCAGAAAATAACAGAAACCAAAGGAACAGTTTAGATGTCACTGCTATACCAGCTGCGTTTGCTTCATTAATTGAATGTCATTTTTTTCCCCAGACTCTGTGCTGTTACGTGAAGCCGAGTGGCTGTAGGTTGCCCCAGAGGGAGAGAGAAGGGAGGTGAGGGGAGACGGAAGACAACAGGCCTCTACCTCTGTACCCCTTGGCACCCTTCTCCTGAGAAGGGGAGGCTGTGGACCCCCAGCACATGTCAACACAACTCTTGGTGACCCTTTCTATCCCGTTGCCTTCCTTCATCATGAGAAGAGAGATCCCCTGCTTATCTCTGCATGCAATCCCTTTTACAGGTGGGTAAAGCAGATCCTCTCTCCAAGGAGTAGGAGAAAAAAAGGAAATTCAGAGAGGCCTAACAGTCCAGCTCCACAGTGAGGGAAGAGCCCACGTTCCAGGTGGCAAAGCAGTGAGGACGGTGTGGTTGGAGCTGTGTGTGGTTCTGTGCTCTGGAAACCAGCCCCTGAACCCACACGGGCCCATGACAGCGACGGACTCTACTTCTCAGACACACAGTGGGCAGACATGGGGTGACATGCAGGGGCTGGGAGCTGGCAAGAAAGGCAGGATAGCGGGTGTTATGGGTTCAAATGTGTTCCCCCAATTGTTAAGTGGAAGTCCTGACCTCCAGGACCTCAGAATGTGACTGTTTTGGAGATATGGGTTTAAAAAGGGAATCAAGTGAAAATGAAGTCATTAGGGTGGGCTGTAATCCAAATGACTTGTCCTTATAAAAAAGGAAATTTGGACACAGAGATAGACAGTCACAGAAGGAAAAAGATGCGAAGAGACACAGGGAGAGGATGGCCACTCACAAGCCCAGGAGAGAGGTCTGGGACGGACCCTTCCTTCCTAGCCCTCGGGCGGAGCCACCCCTGATGATACCTTGACTTCTTGCCTGCAGAACTGTGAGACAATGCGTTTCTCTTATTTAAGCCACCCGTCGGTGTCGGTGGCACTTTGTTACAGCAGCCCTAGAGATTAGCAGGGCATGGAGGAGTAACGTTCTCTAGCATCTTGGCTCAAGGATTGCTCTTTTAGAGAAAAGAGGTGTGTGTGCAGGCATGTCTAAGCACGCATGCTTGTGCCGAGGGGGTGGGCATGAGCCAGCCCGGGGCCCAGACACTTAGAGAGGTAGATGCCTTCCTGTCTCTGTGAGCACCAGGGCAGCATGCAAACTTCCTCTTCCACCAGCTGAGCACCTCAGCCCGAGAACCTTCTTGCTTGGCGCTCCTGCCTTTAACCCCCTGGGATTAGGATTGGGCATTTTCCCACAGAGTGGTTCTAGCCTTCTCACCTCCCCTGCCCTGTTCTTCCGCTCCTGCCCAGAAGAGTCCATGTGTCACTTTCCAGACCCAAGAACCATATGGATGTTTTGTGACTGCCATAGAGCAATGTCCCTCCAGTCCCACCCCAGCTACTGCTCCCGCCTGTCTGGGACCACAGCCTTTTCATGCTGGGGAGGGTTTTCTGTTACTTTTTTTTTTCTTCCAGATCTCCCAGTGGGCTCTGATCGAGCTCTGGAAACCACACCGGCCTCACAGGGCCTTAGCAAAACACCCAGTGTTTGTCCTCTCCCCTCACAGGCTGTAAAAGTTTGGAGTTGTCTCCCTGAATTATGAAGGGTTCCAAAGACACGCACTCACTTGAGGGGTGGTGCAGGGGAGGGGGCACTGGCCTGGTTGGCTTTGCAAAGTCAAAACAAGATTCATTACCCTGGGGCCAGGAGCAGGGAGATACATGCCTGACCCTGCAGACCTGCCCCATATGTCATGGGCCTGTCAGAAATCTCCCAGAATTCCCTTTATTATCTAAAGGTCGCCACCCGGGCAGTGCTGAGAGAGCCCAGGGTATAAACTAAACTACAAGAGCAATCAATTTCAAGCAGCTGCCTTCCCCACCACCCTGCCCCCTTCGCCTTCCACAGGCTCTGCTCTCTTCAACCCCCTGTGGAGGACAGCCAGAGGGAAGGGGCACCTTGCCACAGCCATCTCACCCCAGGGCAGAAAGAATTTCTGCAGGTTAGGAGCAGTGGACCCAGGGAGGGAGCCTGCTCTGGGCACTACAGAGGGCTCAGAAAAGTCACCCCACTTCTCCCCTGACTCTGAGCTGGACACTACTTAAACCAGATTGGGAGGGGGGTTGCTACTGGGCGGCATGACGGGATTTAAAGAACAGGGAAAAGGAATTCTCAGACTCCCTCAAAATCAGGCAAAAGAATAAAAGTGGGGGTATTTGGCTTTGCTAAGTCAAGTCCAAATTCATGCCAGGAGAGCTCACAGGGCCATGAGATGCATAATAACAGCAATTTTCATGTGTTTCTATAACAAAAATAATAAATAAGGAGGGACAGCTATTATTATTAACTACCTGCTACATGGCTCACTGTGCTAGATTCTCTGCATATGCAAGGAAAAATGTTGTGATCACCTTGCAAGATGAGTATTACTCTCCCCATGTCACAGATAGGAAAGCAGAGTCTCAGGAAGGTTGACAACTGGACCAGTATCATTCCGCTGGGACACAAGACCTCCCAGTGCTTGTACCACCCCCACTATTCCACATTGCCCTGAGATTCAGCATTTACTTTTCAACCAAACCCTCCCATCTCTGGTCTGGAAAGACTCACTAGAATGTTAAGTAAGACTTGGCAAGTATGTTATTTTAAAGGTCAAAACTGGAGGCTCCCATTTTGGTAATGGAGTAGGGCTGGGGGCGTGGGCAGTGTGGGCTGAGTTCTGTGTTACCAGGTGTAATCCAAGGGTCTTGCATGGCAAGAGGGTCGCTAGCTGGCAGTCACCTTTCAAGAAATTCCAAACGACCTTTCCAAGGATCCTGGAGATGCAGGTCCTGCCCTCTCACTTGTCATTACTGTCCACGGCAGAGCCAGGGAATCTAAGGCAGAACCGGCAGGAAAGCAGACCACAGGGTAGAAAGTGCCCAACTAAATCGTTAAATAAATCACAGTTACTCCACATAATGGCATATTATGCTGCCATTAACCACCCTAATGTTTTCAAAGAATAATGACACAGCTTCAATTCACAAGCAGTGGGAGGTTAAGGGAGGAAAATAAAGGGGGGAGGGGAGGAAAATTCAAACCAAACATCAGGCATTCATCTCAGCCCTCAGGCAGCGGACCAGCCCCAAACCTCACTTACTTTTCCCTGAAGCTCTCCCTGCCTTTCTCCTCTTGAAGAAAAATTGTACTGGCCTCCAGGAGTCCCCAGGTGAGAACACTTCCTGTTCCCCTTACAAACCCTGTGCTGTTCTGCTTCCAGTGGCTCCTGTGGCCGGTCACTGAAACAATCTAGGGACAAGGAGCACAACCCATCCTGTTGTTCACCCTCTCATCAGGGAAAGCGGCTTTTAGTGCCAGAGCAAGGTACGCTTTTTTAACACTGTCCATTTCCAGGAGTTGGGGTTCCCCAAAGTTCAAAAGAGTGGGCTTCTTGATCAGCGAGTCTGGTGTTGCCTCCCTGAAAATGATCCATGTAAGACTGCCACAGGGATGCTCAGCTGAGGGACACCCTGATGAAAGCCATTGGCAGCTGTACATTTGCTGCTACCTGTGCCGGGACTGCTTCATTCCTTGTGCCTCAGATCCCTCGTCTACCCTTGGCAGGCACATGCCAGGGTGTGATATCCACCCAGGGAAACACCTTCTGTTGCCCAGACAGATTCCAGGATGGACTGCTAAGCACCCAGGTTCCTGTCCTTCCCAAACTCACTGGCTCTCCTGTCTTTGTCCTGCTTCCCTTTCTCTCTCTCCAAGTCCCAACACACCAGCTCATTTGTTGAGTCCCCAGAGCACCTTGCACGATTTCACCTCTCTGGAACATCTATCTTTACCTTCTGCTTTGCTTACTCAACCCAATCTATTCTTCAAAGCCTCCTGAAGACTCTAGGACCTCCCTGCTTCCAATCACCCATCTCTCCTTCAAAGTCAATTAGAAACTGCCATTTTAGCACATACTGCATTGCAGTGTTGGCTTTCATATGGTATGTGACTATGTCCTAGCTCCCCCATTAAACTGGAAGCTCTTGGAGGGCAGGGACTAGCCCAGTGCTTTTCACTCAGTCTGTGCTTGGTTTGAACCATGGAAAGCAGAAAAGGGAGATAGGGATACTCACTGCCTTATCATAACTGCTAGCCTGACCTAAGACATGGTTTGAATGACCACACTTGGCTCCGTGATTTGTCATAACTGATCTTTTGGCATCGCTCTTGAATCCACTAGGTAGAGAGCGGTATCATTGGCTAGGTGGACGAAGTGGGGAGATGGACGGAGAAGAATAGGAAGATATCAGCTCTGCCTTTGAAGAATGCCCAATGCAGCCAAGGTTTGTGCGGGAAAAGTTTTGGCAAGAGAGCTCCAAAGCCACAAATCATATAACATCATAGATCACCTAAAAGTACATAATAATAACAAATGGTCAACTGATAACATGAAGTGATCATGAGCAGAGTGGGGGAGGGTGAGATTCCCCAGAAAGGTTTCGGAACAGGGCTTGTCTACAATGAGGTCAGACTCGCTGTGGTGCATGTACCCAGGCAGCGGGTGCACAGGAAAGACTAAGGGCTTTGGAGACAGACCTGGGCTTAATCTTGCTCCATCACGTAGGTTGGTGACCTTGATCATGCTTTTTAACCTTTCAGAACCTGTTTTCTCAGCTATAAAAGGACACCTCACAGGGTTGAGGTGAGAAGCAACAAGACAATGGGTGTGAAAGTGTTTCTGTAAACTCTGCAGCTCGGAATAAACACCAATTACTCGCGTTTCTGTTTTCTGGAGAAACAGTGTACAAGGGCATCATCTCCTTGGCGGTCACAGCTGCCCTGTATGATGGCAACAAAGGCTGAGCCAGCTTCACCCAGGTGAGGGGTGATTCTGTGTCACCACATTCCCCAACTCCCAGCTCCTAGGAGAGGCCGAGAGTGCACTGGGTGCAGCTGGTCCCTAGTAGCCTCTCTCCCTAGTCCCTTTGGCCCCACACTGCCCCGATTACCACCCAACAACTCTCATGGCCTCGAGGGTGACTGAACGGTCACTTCTCCTGCTCTTGGTGGTGCATCCAGGAGCCCTTGGCAGGAAAGAAGGAAAGGAAAGCCTTCCCACAGGAGGAGGAGGAGGTGCTGAAAAGTTTCACAGGCTAGAGATCCACGTCCCTTGGTCTCTACCCACAGTGGTCTGGCCAGCAAGTTGGAAGAAACCCCTCTCCTTTATCTTTCCCTGCTTCTCCTTCTCTCCTGTGCTTTCCTGAACTGACAGCCAAGACTCTGAATAAAAAGCTGTAACTCCCTTTTTATGAGGAAGCTTTTTAAGCAGGCTGTGTCCCTACCCTGTGCCTTCCCACCTTCAGTTTCTATTATTTGTCTCTCTTTGTCTGAAACTTTGAGCTCTTGCAGAAAGATCCTCAGCTGTCAGGCAGCCTCTCTTAAGTAACAGGCGAGCTCATAGTCACACACTCTAGCAGGGGAAGTGCTGGGGAGCTGGATAAAAGGGAGATGTGCAGACTGCGAAGTGGTAGGCATTCGGGGCAGAGGGGCAGAAGTCTGTCCACGTAAGGGACTTGTCTGTGCCGAGATGCTCGCACACTCCACTCAACTGGGAGACACTTAACACCTGGGTGGCATCAGCCCCTGGGTGAGCGGGCAGAGAAGAGACTTCTGAGACCCTTGAGGCCTTATCAGCTCCGGATGTCTAGGACTCCAGCCCCACTGCAGAGGGAAAGTGAAGGGAGCAATTATCTGAGGCTGACGCAGGGAGAAGAATGTGCTGGAGGGAGTGCAGGGGGGAGGCAGGCAGGCCAGCGCAGCACAGAGACCTGGGGCAGAGAGATGAAAAGAGCTTCCTGAGTGAGAATCTGGCCCTGTGATGAATGGGGTGTGAGAGAAGAGTCTGGAAAGGGGTAAACAGCCAGGAGGGACGCAGGAGGGAGGGGGGCTGAGGAGAAAGAATGCTGAGGTCAAAGAGCAAAGCAAATGCTCCTGGAATGATTGAATCAAGATCCAGCATGCTGCACACACGGATGGGACGGGATGGGTGCTCATGTGCACCCAGACATGCGGGCCCAGTCCCCTCCTCTACCCCCGCCAAGGTGTGAGCAAGTCAGCTTTGCTCCCAGACCCATTCCATGCCCTCTGCAAAACTGTGATGGTTTGTTCTGAGGTCCCAAGGGACCCCACCGTAATATAAACTAGCATTTGTGCAGTGACTAAGTTTTACTGTTCACTAAGAATTTCGTGTCTGTTGCCTCATTAATGTACCCCTCACGCAAGCCCCTGAGGGACAGATTAGCACCAGCGTCACCATTTCACAGGTGGGAAGACTCGGGTGTGTTAGAGGTGAAGTACTTTGTCAAAGGTACCACATGTGGAACTAGACTCGGATATAGGCTCCTGGAGTCAAACACGTCACCCCACTCCTCTGGGGCCTGGGACTGTAGGTGCCACCACTTGATATGCCCAAGGAGAGATCACTTACCCCAGCGATTCCTCTCTGCCTCCAGGGGGCAACGCTGCCCACACTCAGGGATATACCATTACCACTCTTTGAGAACGGGGCGGGGTATTAGGAGCTCAACTCAGAGTTGAGTCCTTGGGGACCCCGGTGAAAGAGGAAAAGGCCTGGTGCTGGAAGCTTGTGGCCAGCCACCAACTGCCATTTGGCTCCCATCCAGACCTGACTGGTGAGAAGGAGGGCTGGGGGAGGGCTGAGGACTGGAGCTGGCCCTCGGCGTGGCCCTGGTGGCGGCAGACGGAAAGAGTCCAGAAGCAAGACTTTGTAGGCAGAGAGGCTGAGATGCCGAAGCCCCCCCGCCCCCCCACTAACCTGCTGTTTTCTGTGGGGTGGAAAACTAGCTGCCCACTGCTCCTCTGAAGACCATTTCCACAATCCCTGCGGCTGATCCCAGAGCGCAGGCAGCTCCTACTGTCGTCTTTCTCTCCCCCACTCATATTCTCCCAGCTACCCTGGCCCTGCTGCTCTTCAATTTCCAACCCTGGCAGATCACTGATTAATTCAAGGCTGTTTAATAACCCTTCTATTTCGATGAAACAAGCTGTCTTGTTTTCTTTATTTTTAACACCGACTTTCGACTTTCGTTTCTTTGCTAAGCATCTTACTGTCATTTAAATTTCTCTGTCTCCAACCAAGCTGATAATAGACTGGAGTGAGCAGCTGCTTCCATCCCGTTTATGACAATGATTAGAAGTTAGAGCTGTGCAGAGGGTTGACCAAGTCTCGGTTCAGAGGGGTCTGCCCCTGCTTGTAGAGGGAGTGCTCATTTTAACGTGATTAGGAGAATTCCGGCTCCAGGGGACACCAGGGCTTACTCTAGCCTAACCTTCCTGGCGCCCTGCTCCCAGGGGAGTGGTGAGGGTGAAGGTGTGAGAGCCAGCTCTATTTACTGTGGAATTAAGGCCAGCAGCTGAGAACCTGACACTCTCAACTTCCCTTCTCAACTTTTTCTTCCTTGAATTTCCTGAGTAGCAAACAGGGAGACTCAAGGTTAGAAGATCTGGAGGTGGGTGGTGATCTCAGCCATCAGCTATATACCTTTCTGTGCCACATAGGAATCCCTTCTTGAGACCCGGTCGACAGCTTCCAACCTCTGCCTGAATTCTCCAAATGACTGTGGATAGAGCTCACTCCCTTCCCTGATGGTCCTTTCTAGGCTAGATGGCTCTGGTTAATTTCTCTTCTGTCCTGGGTACTTCTGTTTAACCTGTGTGACAATTATTTGTGTGCAGAACCCTTCCTTCCTTCCTTGGCACACTGTAAACTCCTCAAGATCCAGCATAGTGACTTGCCTCCCTCCCTTAATACTTTGTGCATAGTAAATATTCAATAAGCATTTGTTCAATCACATAAAACAACATTCAAAAATTTCCTTGCAAGCAATGTGTCCTTCTTTTACCTGGGCAGGCTCCTGGTGAAGCTTCCCATTTTCCTCTATCTGGACAAGTGTTCTGCCTCTTCCTGCCCTCAGGTGAGAAACGGCTGCTTCCACAGGAGCCAGGCCCCTCCTCTTTCTCCTAAGGCCCTCAGGGACTACACAGCTGGTGGAAAGCTTGGCCAAGGAAGCTGGGGGTACAGGTGGCAGCCAGTCAGGTGGCCTGGACTAGGCTGTCTGCATCCCAATGCCCCCATCATTCCCACTGGGTTGGTTGTGGCTGCCTGAGAATGCACCCAGGTGTGGGGTGCCCAAACCCTGGCTGGCCCAACTCTCCCCGGCAGCCTCCCAGCCCGCAGTCTGCAGACAGCTGCTGGGGTCATTGTCTCACCCTCTTCAAGTGTGAATGCTGAGTCTATAGAGACCGAAACACAAACAGTGCCCACAGCGCCTCTCAGGGAAAGGAGCAGCGGCTTAGCCTTGCCAGAGCCATTGACTGTGCAAATAGCAAGGCTTGCTGTGCATGGGGGAAAGCTGGTTGGGGCTGTTTAAGAGAGGGGCCTCCCTACACCACACTGCCCAGCACCGTGGAGAGGCAGTTGGTGTGTACTAAGGGCCAGCAGACTGGCAGAGAAGGGGAGAGGTCCCTTCTCCGGGAATACCACTTTACTGTAAGGTGCCTGCCTGCTCAAACAGGAGAGGTCTCTGGGCATGAGTTCAGGGAATGAGAGCCTGGAAAGAGAAGGTGGCTCAGTGGTCAGATCAAGAGGGTATGCTGAGCTAGGCTGGGGCAAAGGAGCCTGCTCAGAAGGAGAGCAGTGCCTGGCCTCGCGCTGTGTGACTCAGGGCAATCTGCTCCCCCAGGGTAGACCTGAGTTTCACATCTATGACATGGGACTGGGAAGAAGCTGTGATGAAATGCTCCGAAAACACTTTCCCCAAGTATCCTACACAGAACACCTATTCCTTTTATAATTCAAAATGTTTTCTTAATAATATCTTAGAAGAGAAAATGAGGACACCTTGTCATGCTCATTCTCCACAGCCGATGCTGAGACAGTACTCTTGAACACACAGGGCTCTCTCTCTTCTGAGAGATGCCTTCCCGTGCTCTGCACTTCCTACCAGGGATAGGGCTCTTGTGTTTCAGCTGAGAGGGTGGTGGGGAGCTTCTTGGGCTAGCAGAAGACAGCTGATATGGCTCCCAGACCTCCTGCTACGTTCTGACCAATAGCTAGAGCTGGCTGAGGATCTCATCCCTGAGCCCCAGGGTCTAGCTTGGGCTCTGGGACCCAGATCCTGCTAATATTTTTCACGCCATGTCTGCCTCATCCATACCCATGCTCCGAGGAGCTCTGTCTGCAGAAAGATGTAGGCCTATTGCAGGCAGGCAGAAGGAGGCCCATGACATCTGCCTTTTCCCCTGCTATGGGAGGTTGACTCCCAGAAAAACACCACTTTCCCAGTTCTTTGATAGTATCGTTCATCCCACTCTTTGAGCAGAAGACTTCAGGACTAAGAGTGGGATGAACCAGGCTATCAAATTCAGAATTCAAATTCCATCCCTCTGATCAAATGCTAACAATGAGCCGTGCACCAGTTGCCTCCCTCCGTTTCCAGTCTCCACTCAGTCCACAGCCTTTTATCTATTTTTGTATATGAAAACCTCTAGCACACACATCTTCTTTAAATAAAGTCTTATTTTTCTCACAAAGTTCCAAACAAATTCAGGGAGAGAGAAGAAAAATGTCCCTAGCTTGGCTTTATTCCTGCTCTCAATTTTAGAATAGGTTTGCAGGTTTGCAGTAATTGTCCTTTCTCCAAATCCCCTCACCATCTCACTATGCCCGGCTCCAGACACAAAGGCAAGTGAGGGCTCTTGGGGAGTCCTGAAAAGCAGTCATTCCCACTACACAAATGGAGAAATTGAGGTGCCGGGTGAAGGAGCCAGCTCTCCTAGGGCCTTACGGCTCTGCCTTGTCTCCCTCCGGGACCAGGGAGGTGGGAAGGTGAGAAATCTTTAGGGAGAAGGAAGGGCACAAGTGTGAAGGCAGGCCCTTTGTGCCGGCACATAAGGACCCTGTTCTGACACCACTCTTCCTGACCATCTGTTCTGACGCCTTTGGTGGGACTGGGATCCAAACTTTCAGCCCCAGGGTGAGGGTGTGGCTCCCCAGCTTCACAGGCTGGTGGTCTGATGATCATTTTCTTGAAGCCTCTCACAGCTGGGTCCTGAGCCCAGAAAGCTGATGGGTTTCACACCGGGGGCTGCTAAAAGTAGGGCATCAGACTTGAATTTTCCTAATTTCCTGGCTAAAATTCAGGGGGGTGTTTGCCTAACAGAAACATTAGTGCTGTGGTTTTTAATTCCACAGAGAGTCGGGGACTTGTCAGGATGGTCTAGGCAGCTGGGTGGGGGTGGGGGCAGTCTTATCAGGGGACTGGGAAAATCTTACCACCTCTCTCCTGGAAACACCACTGCCCACCATCACCACTGGGGAGCAGGGACCACCAGGGAGAGCTCCCTGACCCAGAGGAGGGCCTTCCTGGGGCGAGGACAGGCAAGGAGCCAGACTTTCTGTCTAGCTTTGAGCTGGGTTCCCACTGACAACCCCCAAGTTCAGAAAACAGGCTCTTCTCCCTCGGGTATCTTTGTTAGTCAGGAGAGAAAGACCAGGAAGCTTCGGGAGCAGCCCAGGGAGGTGGAGGTCACAGGTCAACGTAATATTTACCCAGCCCAGTGAGGCCTTTGGCTTTTATGAAGCAGGAAAGTGCTTCAAAGCAGCAACATTCCCTCCTGCCACTTGTCTGACCCTGCCCTCCTGCCTCTCAGGGCAGGTCTGGCAGTTTTACCCACCCCTTCCTCTCTTCCTGAACTTTCCATCCTCTCTGCCTTAAAGGGAGGTGTCCTGGGCCCTGCCTCCTAATCAGAGAGGGTCAATGACTTGCCCATAGTTGCAGAACAATTGCAACCACCGGGTTCCCCTGGCACTCCTGAGCCTGGTCTGCATATCTCTTGTTTACTCTTCAAGTGAGTCATCCACCCCATGGATGATGGTGAGGGCCCTCCTGGGTGACAGCTTTTCACTTGAAGCCCCCATTGCAACCACCGGGGCAGGGAGCAGAAACTGAGGGGTGGGAAGAAAATCCTAGAAACTAGAGGGTCCTGGTTCTTTGCATTGAGGGTGGGTGAAGGTCATAAGCTACTCTTTAGAAATATATGTGTGTGCACACGCGCATGTGTGTGTATATATATATAAAATCTCCACATATTTCTTGAAAGCATATGCTTTCAGGGGTTTCAAAGGCCTCCTAAAGCCCAAGCATGGCCCCTGGTTCTGTCCATCCCAGTACAGGGATCTCCCCCACCCCAGACTCTTCAAGGAGCAAGGACAACACTACCTTCCGTTATAAGGTTAGAGGTGATTTTTAAATTGAGTTGAAGTCTGCCTACTCTGGAACTTCCCCCATGAATCCTCCTGTGCCTTCTTTCTGCACAGAAGCTTTGAGTGGTTCCTTCTCCAGGCAGCAGGCAGATGGCAGAGATGGCTGCTGAAGTGTGCTCTGCTGCTCAGCCACGGGGTAGGGGTAAAGCCCAAATTTTCTCTCTGGTGGGATCCACTTAATGTGTTCATTCAGATAAGAGAGGGTGAATTAACAGCAGGATCCTGGACACCAGTATGTGAATACAGATGAGTAACAACATTTCCTGATGAACCACACTGCCAACTCCAGGGACCGGAAAGGGATGCAATTTACATAGAATACAATGTGAAACCCGAGGGAGCGGGACTGGGGATCCTGGTGTAGGACGTTGACTATTAGAAAACAAACCCAGTGTTGTCAGTTCACAATCTGCAGAGGGGAATGAGGGGTGGCTCAGGGGTAGTTTAGAGGCAGAGGAATGAGCGAGGTTAGGTGTTTTCAACAGAAAACTGTGACGTTGTCAGACACCTGAGTCTGTCTCCTGGCCTTTCTTTATCAGCTCTACAAGTATTTGGCTTATCTCCAAGGCGCCTTCCATGGCCTAGAGCAAAAGCTTCCAGAAGCTTCTGTGTTTTCACATCCTGAGTCCCCAGCCTACTCTTAAGTCCACTCTGCCTATACTAAAGTTCTTTGGGGGCATTTGGCTTATGTACTTCTCCCTCCCCCTAGGACACCGTAAATTTCTTGAAGGTAGAACCTATTACTTTTTGGTTTTGTACCAGGTGCTAGTACATCCTTAGCACTACACAAGTGATCAATTCCTATATGTTTAAACTGAAATGGACTGCAATTCCTGCTTTCACGATCTTCAGTTCACTGCAAGGAGAAGAAGTGTGGTGCACATCTCAGCTGTGAGGGTTAAAGTTGGAGGGGATGTTCATTTCCTCTGTCTCTCCCCCTCCAAACTACGGGGGCAAGGGAGACTGTTTAAATACAAAATGAGAAAGCCCATGAGTTTAATTCCCTGGACAGTGTGGACAGCACAGGAGTGCCTCTGTAAGAGCCTCCATAGTCTCTCAAAGCTTCAGACCGTGTGTTGGGTGGGGCTGGTGGGGGGGGAGGTGGTGCAGAGGAGAGAAGTTCATTCAGGGGCTAATCACTCAGAGCCCCAGGACCCCTCCCCCTCTTCCTTCTCAAAGGCAGTTGAACTTTCCAAGGGCAACCCAGCTGCCTTTTATCTCTCATACCAAAAGTAATTTTAGCTAAGGAAAAGCAGGATTAAACTTTCATAACTCGATACATTTATCTTGTTTTCCTTTTCTCCCTCCTCTTTCCCTCCCGCCCCCACCCCCCTTGACCCCAGGTAAATATGAGCCAAAGTGAAGCCAAGATTAAATATCAGGAGTTGGTATCAGACCTGAGGAGATGCTACTTTCTGGCCCTCTGCCGGCCCCACAACTTCAATATTTTTCCATACCCCCTTAGACAGTTATTATCTCCTCAGATGAGAAAAGCCTCTGGACTCTGCTCTCTCTCCACATTGTCCTCTGCTAAAATGAAAGGGGGAATTATAATTCAGAGAAAGGCTCCCACAGAGAAAAGGAAGACAAAGATTAAATCAGCGATACAACTTTGACATGCCTTCAGTTCCTGAAAGGTCTCTTTAAAACAGTCTCCTCAGGAACAGTTTGGCCACCACCTGGGAGGGGTTCTCAAGTCCTCGTTTAGGGAGGTGGGAGGAGGGAAGGCATGTGAAGGCGCCTTGGGGATGGGCCAAAAACTCCTATTGCTAATAAAGAAAGGCAAGGGCCTCTTGGCGGGCCAGCCTGCTGAGTGGACTGCCTGCTACTTGAGAAGGTATCCCTCTCCCCGCCTCACATCCCAGAGGCATCCTGCCGGGACAGGCCTCTCCCTGAGCTGCTCACCACCCTGGGGAACCCTGCTTAATGCTGCAGGCGCCTTTCCGCTGCCCTGCAACCAGACAGGGGCCCGGATGTCCTACTGGCAGTAGGACTCTACCAGTTGTGGTCTCTGGGTACTGACAGCTGGTAGTTTCTAATATATCTCATCTATTTTTTTCTTGTCTTGAAAAAAAAGCACAAAAACCACTGTTTAGAGCCAAGTCTGGTTTTCAGGAGCCCCCTCTAGTGGAGATAACCTGCTACTTCAGTCTCCCAGTTCAGCCCAGAGGGAACCTCCCTTGCTCGCCTGGGAAAATGGATGAGGCCCCTTCTGCTTGGGAGGGTCTTTTCCACTTGCTTTCTGTTTTAGCTCTTAGCTCTTTCTGCCTCATTCACAGTGTTCAGTCTCTTTGCCTTTACCTCCCCTCTCTGTCACCCTGCTTCTCTCCGTTTATCTGCGGCTGTTTCTGCATTGTGACTTGGTTGTTTCCATGTGCACCCTGGCTCCGGCATCTTGGTCTGCATCTTTGGTTCATCTGCTGTTGTTTTTTTTTCCCCCCTGAAGTTCAAGATATCGGGTCAAATGAGCTAAGAATGCTTTGACAAAGCCTTTGATAGAGTGGCCTAATCTCAGAAGGCCAAAAGAGGGATCCATAGGCCAGACCCACAGTGAGAAACACTAGGAGAACTGAGGGTTCCTGGGGGAGAATGGGACTTTGGCAAAACCTCCCTTCCCCACCTCCACCCCCCAAGCAAACCTGGGGTGATGCATATGTTCGAAGTGGTCTAGAACCTGAGCTTGGAGTTCCTGTGCTGGAGTCCAGAGTGAAACCAGCTCCAGTTCTCCCTACTGCCCTGCCTGCTTCCTGGCCCGACACGTATCCTGCCATGAAGACAACTGGCAATGCCAGGGTGAAGGGACAGCTGGCAGGGGGTGGGAAGAGGGTGCCAGTGCCAGGGAAGAGGGAGAGAAAGGGGTAAGTACGAGCCAGGACTGCACCTGGGGCTAAAGCTGGCAAGGGGAGGCAGAATGAGCACTCTGCTGGGGCAAGAGAGACACGCAGGAAACACTGGCTGGTCCTCCAGGGTTCTGAGACACGTCCTCATCCAAGCGAGGATGTGACCAGGGCAGGGCAGGGGGTTAATGGTTAACCAACTGTGGGAGCAGGGAACTTTTGTACTGCTCAGGCCTAAGCCTTTTCTTCCAGTCCCCCCTTACTCCCCCTCTTTTATTTACACTCTTACCCTGTAGGGACCCTGCTCCTGACAAAGAACTTTCTCACCTCTATTTCTGCCCTCAGTTCCAGATGGAATAGTGTGGAGCTAGATAAAGAAGTTCCATATGCCCCATGCCAGGGAATGCCCCCACCCAGAGCCTAAGGGCTAAGCCCAAGAGAAAGGAGGGGGATCTCCATTCTGACTATCCCTCCCTCCCTTGGGACCAGTTGTTTGACCCTGGGAAGAACTGCCTTTCTCTCTGTCTCCACAGGGCTCACCTTTAGAAATGACCAAAAAAGAAGTGGACACACACCCACCCTCATTTACTCTAATCGGGCATGAAATCTTTGTAACTAAGTGAAAAAACTGTTTCCCATAAGGGAATCGGTTCCATTCATCATTGTTTGAACTGAGCATATGTGCAGGGGGGAAACAGAATATTCCCATATAATGAATTCATAGCAGACTGCCCCTGGGTGAGGGTGGTAGCGATGGGGGGGGGTTGCACATGAGCTATAAAACTACAGCACCTCAGAGCCTGTTTCTGCACTTCCCTGTGGACAGTCCTGAATTATTTGTAGTTAACAGACTGTAACACAATGCTCCAGTCTCCCTATGATCAGAATGGGGGTGGAGTGGGGGTGGAGGTGAGTGGCTTGGCTCAGAGTTCCTTGCCTCTCTGTTTCCTATGATGGACAGAAGTATATTGGGCCCCAGTCTGTGTGTGGGGGGACAGCTGTGTGGCAACACTGAGAGACAGCTGGGGGTTGGGGGGTGTTGTTGCTGGAGACAGGAATAGCCTCCCCGACCCCAAACCCTTTATCTTGGGGAGGCAGCCATAGAAAAGGAGGCAAGAGAGAGACTATAAAACCCCCAAACAGTGACAATTCCAGAACCATAAATATTTCATAGTACCTGAACAGGCGGGTTCAGGCTGCTGCCAGCTGCTGCCCTGTATATTTAACTGTGTCACTGGCTTCCCGTCCCGCTCGTGTGTTTTCTTGTAACATGCCCATGAAATAAAGATTAACAGAATCATCGGAAGTGTTTGTAGATGGAAATGAGGCCTAAGAGGGAAGGAGCTGTTCTTTGAGGGTTTTCTTTTCAACCTCATTTTCAGCACAAACTCTAGTAAAACGGATGGTGAACTTTTCCATTTTCCACATCTGCAGCTTTTGATGGTCAAGAGGTTGGAGGGTGAATGTCCCTGGTCCTTTGGGAACAGGCCAGCTCTGACAGGGGCCACCAAGTTTGTAATGACATGGTTTCTTCCAGGCAATGGACATGCAGCACCACCACTTACTCTTCATTTAGACCTGGGCTGAAAGGCCAGCCAGCCTTCTGTCCTGCTCCAATCAGGCTTTGAGAGACCTTGGTTCTTATGTCCTGTCAAAGGAGAAGACCAAGAGGGACTTTCTTGCCACAGGTGGGGTCCCTGGGCAGAGGAGACTTTCTGGGACTTTCCCAGGTCAGATCTTGCTGCTCCTCAGCACCACCTCCACTGCACATTGTCCAAATGGCATCTCCATTTAACTGCTTTGCAAGTCAATCTGCCCCATCCTAATGCAGTTTGCAGAGGACAGTGAGGGCACAGTGAGGGCACAGAGAGGGCAGTCTGCACTGCCCTCCCTTTATCAGCGGGACCCTGAAGAGGGTCGGCTGGGGGTGGGGGTGAATGAAAGGAACACGGGCAATGTAGGCAAGTTCCAGGGTGAGGAAGGGTTGGGGTGAAAGACGGAGATGACAGGTCAAAGAAGGGAATAGAAAAGCAACCTGGCTAGGGTAGCTTGACAGAGGCTGTCTCAGTTTCCCAGGTTGTTTTCCCTCTCTCCTCACTCCTCTACCCCTGACGCCCAGGCCAAGGAGGAGAGACCACAGGCAATTCGTTCAGACGGTGCTTCTGTGAGGTAAGGGGGGAAGTTCCCTCTTCCGGCCAAGAGGTCAGACACAGGAGAGAGGGCTGCTAGCCACTCCAGGAGCTTTCTGGGGTGAGTGCACAAAACTTGTGCATTTCCATCAGGAAGAGCTGGATTCGTCCAGCCAGAGCTATCTCTTCCCCTTGCTCTCTCACTCCGGCGAAGGCCCCAGAATCCAAGGTCTGCCCGGAGGGAAGAGGGAAGTTTCAAGGTCTGAGAAAGAAGCCCAGGGAGCAGGAGCGGGTGGGGTGGGCTTGCTATCATTCCAGGAGGGGAGAGCTGAAGCTGACTCTGCTCCCTAAACGTCCAGCCCAGAGCAGACGCTCAGAAACCTCGTTCACGTGCTCGAGAACACAAGGAAGTGAATGAATGGGTCCCCAGATGTCTACAGGTTCCTACAAGCTGCAGAGCCCCCCAGCCCCTCAAGCTCCAGCTGGCGGCCCCAGTCCCTCAGACTGGTTGTGTCCTAGGTCTCTTCCACAGACACTGCTGGCGTGTCACTAAATCCCCACAGGAGACCTGCCCATATTTCTAATGCCCACCTCAGGGGGCTCTCATTCTAGACTCTTAACTGACCTAGAACCCCAAATCTTCTACCTTCCCCTATTATCTCTATCCCTCCGAACCTGAGTTTGAATAGGCAGCTCCTTCTAGGGCAAGGGTCATGCAAATAGGTAGACATTCGCCTGGGATCTGAAATGACGGTTCTGGTGCCTTTCGTTTGTTAATCCAGCCCATGATTAACATTTAGAGACTACCTGTAGGATGGATCAAAAGGGCTAGAATTTTCTAAGATCCCCATATCACTTGTGGGGTGGGGCAAGAAGGGGCCCACAGCGGAGCCTCTTGTATCCTGAGCAAGCTTCCACTTCAGTTCCTACCCCTCTGCTGCTGCCCAAAACCTGGGGAGGTGCTGATGGGTGTGTGACCACGAGGACGGGCAGAGAAGGTAGGGAGCATCTCTCCCATTTAGCGCCTTGGACCGGCTCCCTGAGCCTGTGGAACCCGCGCAGCATTCCTCTTCTATTCTTAAGTCCCCGGGATCCCAAGAAATAGCCAGTGGCCACCAGGGACTCCTGCACTGGAGGGAACGCCCCCAAACCGAGCTCTGACCACAGTGGCCCTGGGCTCTTTTGCTCGTGCCCAGTGTGCCCGCGTTGGGCTCCAGCTCTCGGGACAGCTCCGCCGCCCAAATGCCCTCCAAAGCCGCAGAGCGCCGGCAGGTGCGCGGGGGAGGCGCGCCGCCGAGCGCCGCCGCCAGCGGCAGCCAGTGGCTGGGAAGCCGGTGGCTGGCGGGGAAGCCCGGTTGGGCGGTTGGGCAGGGGCTCCGAGTCCGCCCGTGAAAGTGGCCGAGCCCGCGCGGGGACTCGCCGCTCGCAGCCGAGCCCGGGAATCAGGGGCCAGGACCGGGAGAGGAGCCTGGGAGCGGGAGGAGCCGCGGGGAGTGCGGGTGTCTAGGGAGAGGGCGGAGGGAGCCGGCGACCAAAGCGCAGCTTACCCAGCTCCGAGACGTCCGTCTGTCCTCGTATCTTAGGTCCGTCAGCCTCGGCCGCCGGCTGCCGAGGGCGGCGCGCTGCCCCTCTCGCGGCCCACAGCTCGCAATCACGGGGAGAACCACATCCACATGGAGTCGAAATTCATTAAAATCCACGTCAAGCCACCAGCCACTTATCTGTATTCCTAAAGTGGCCCCTCGGTCTCCCGTCCGCGCGCCCCTCCGTCCCTATCGCCCCGCAGCAGCCCCACCAGGCGCTTGTCGCCGGCTCGCGAGGGGATCTAGCAGGCACCGAGGGGGCGTAAGGGGGTGGCTGGCGGTGTCTCTCCTGGGGAAGCAGCAGAGCCCCGGCTGTCTTCAGATTTTTCCAGCGCGACTTTCCGGGCTCCTCTGACATCAGCAATCTCGGCGCTTCCTTCCCTTCTCTCTCCCGGTTCGCTCACAGTCCCATTTCCTCCGGGAACCGGGCTTTCTCAATCTATGAGGAGGTCTGCTGCGCTCGTGCTCCCCAGCTCGCGGGGGCTCCCTTCCGATTGCTTGCCCTCTCGGCAGAAGAATTCCCAGCAACTGTGCCCAGCCGACCTCCTGCTCCAGACTGGCGAGGACGCCGCTCCTCCCGGCAGCTCCGGCTCCCGCGGTGGCGACCGTGGCCAGGCTCTCCACGCCGGCCTCCCTCCCTATATTACCAGGCAGCTCATTATCATAGAGGCCGCGCGCCTTAACCCCCTCCCTGCCGGGCGCGCCCGCCGCGCAGGGGCCGCGCCCGCAGCTGGCACCGCCCGCCGCCGCCAGCCCCCTGTCCCCTCCCCCGCCTTCCCTGACTTCCTCCTTCGCCAGCTGTCAACAAAGAAGAAGCACGTTTAGCTTTGGGAGGCCGCCCCCCTGCCCTCCCCGCGTCCAGTTCTGCCCGGACCCACCGGCCACCTTAAGTGGCAAGGGGGCACGAAAATCCTCTGGGGCCTGGGAATTCGGGTGCAGGCCCGGACAGCCCAGCTGGCTTAACCCGGGTGCAGGGAGAGCTCAGGACCTACGCAGTGGGGGACGTGGGCTCCCCCACCCACGGCATCACCTGTCACCGCGCACAGCCTGTACACCTCACTCCTCATCTTTAATTTGAGTGTGGGGTGAGTGGGGCGGAACTGGCCTTGCCTGACGAGGTTGACACGGGGGTCTCGGAATCCGTGGGAGCAAATTTCTTCTGCTGGTGAATTTCAGAAAGCCAACAAGCTGTCAAATGAGATTTGAAGTTGTTATTAATTATTATTTTCATAACGCAAAGATGAGCCTTGCTCGGAATCTCAAGCTTCCAGCTCTGTTAGGGATACTGGGCCTCTGGCAAGCGGAGAAGGACCAGAGGGGAGCTTTCTATATCCAGACTCAGGGAGCCCGCTTGGCAGGGGAATCAGAGAGGTGACTGTAAGATAACTTATTTTAATAACCTAACGTGAGAGGTTTCTGGATGCGGATGGCCATGCCTCGGTGCCCTTGCGACCACTGATTAAACACCAGAAAAAGTCTCGGTATCTCAGTAGCCTCTGGAGGTGGCTTTCCGAAAGGGGCCTGCAAGCCAGACCCCAGCCAGCTCGCAGGATCTGCGTAGTCCCTGCTGGAGATTAGTGCACGGAGAGTTTACTCTACACGTCCAAGTATTCTGATAAACTTCCTCTACTGCCCTCTCCTGGCCACAGTCTTCAGTGATTAAAAACAGGACAAAATTTACTCCTGAAACCCTGAAGGGAGTCACATGAAATTCTCAGAGTAGTAGGGGCCTTAAAAAAATAAAGAACAATAAACTTAAACTCATCCATCATCTTGCATAATCGCCCGTTCACTACAGAATTGGGGGAAATTTCAGCTTTACTTCATCTACAGAAATTATCTAATTCTTCGAAAGTTCTTTCTTCGTTATAATTAGTTGAAATTGTCCCCCCGGAATTTCTCAGGTTATTCCTGGTTGTGTCCTGTGGAGCCACAGAGAATCAAAGCTGTGTTTCCTGATCCACACCCATTTTTTTTCTTCGAACTTCTTTAGCATTTATTGTTGGCACCCCTCCATGCAATTGTCATAAGTTACCCTATATTATTATTAACTTTTTTATAAGTAGATCTTGTCTCCCCATACAGACAGTCTCGTCTACCTTCTTATTTCTGGGTAGACCACATCTAAACCACAACTTGTTAAGCAAAATGATTTGAAGAAGGTGCTAGTAGCTTTTGGAACAACATTCTCCTATTTGTATGATACTTTGAACATCAGTCTGGCCAGTTGCACCTAAGACAGACAGTGGTCGGGTTGGAAATATTGAGGTGATAAAGCTGGAAGCTGACAATTAGGGCCTCTGGGTCTAAATCAAATGCTGTGTGACCCTGGCATAGGTCACATCTCTACCCCACGCCTCAACTTAATTTCATTTTTGGAAGATTATAGTACAATTTAAATGCTTAAATTGCATGAATGCACTTGTGTGAATAATCACCCCATGGTCCAGAAATAAATCTTGAATGAAGAGCAAGAGAGGATAAAATGAAACAGATTCCTTCACTTCTGCCATCCCTCTCTTCTAGCCTTCCCTTCCCTTCCTGAATAAAGGGAGAGAAGAGCGAGGGAGAAAGAGAGAGAAGACAGGCAGCAGAACACATTGCAGGTAGCATGGCAGTGACACAAGGTTACCCAGTTCCCATACCACCACTCAGCAGGCTCTGAGATGGGAGTCCTGTGAGATTATGGCAACGCTTGTGGGAAAAAGACAATGGCAAAGACCCTGACCTGCCTAATGGGAGGTACCCTGGATGCAGTAGCCTTAACATCTCTGGGCCTTAGTTTGTCCATCTGTAAGATGGAAATGTCTCCATCAATCTTCAGACAGTTAAAGGAATTAAAATAGACATATTCTATAATGTTAGAAGAATTAAGGGTATCATTAAAATGAAAATTATTTGTTTATATTTTTAGTCCTAATAGGCTAGAGAAAATATGGATCTTATTAGTTAAGCACATAATTACAACAATACATCATGAAAATAAAGAAAAGAACAACTCAAGTTCACGGTTGATGTTTAGATATAACATCCTCCTAGGCAATGGCAATATACATGAGCCTTGGCCTTTCAAGGTGCTCAGATATCTTAATTTCTTTCTCTACTGGATATCAACTTGCTCATTTATTTATTCCACCAATATTATTTATTAAAAGTGAATCTATTAGATTTCTGCCTTCGATGAAATTATATGTGGTACATAATTATTCCTTCCACACATTTTTATTTTTTAAGAAAAACACGCTAATAATCGAGCAGGTTCTCTCCCTTTAGGCTTGTCTGTGTCTCCCTGGGATGCAAGTTTTCTGGTGTCTGTCGGGACTTTGATGTTCTCTTCCCCTTCCCGTTCAAATGATGTCAAGCCGCAGCCCTTGGGGGACTCGCCAAGCCTTTGCACAGTGAGGTGCAAAATGAGACAGACTATCCTCATTTCCATTAGGAGGGACAGATACAGCCCGGTCCAGCTCTGGGAAAGTCGTGGTTATATAATAAATATTTATCAAATGGATGGATGGATGGGAATATGTTTGTCTTATTGGGTTGGCCAAAAAGTTTGTTTTTTCCTGTAAGCCGGCTCTAGAAGCCTTTAGTTGTCTTTTACTTCATTTGAAACAATTTTGTTAGATTGTGTTGACAGCTGTCATACCAGTGTGCATTAAAAAAAAAACTTACCACAGTTGCTGAATTTTTTGTGTAGCCATTTTAATATTGAAGATGGAAGAAAATACACCACATTTTTGGCATATTATGCTGTATTATTTCAAGAACAGGAAAAACGCAACTGAAATGCAAACGAAGATTTGTGCCATGTGTGGAGATGGTGCTGTGATTGATCAAATGTGTAAGAAGTGGTTTGTGAAGTTTTGTGTTGCAGATTTCTTGCTGGATGATGCTCCATGGTTGGGTAGACCAGTTGAAGTTGATAGTGATCAAATCAAGACATTAACTGAGAACAATCAACTTTATATCATGCCAGAGATGGCCGACATACAAGGACTGTCCAGAAAAAGTCCAGCCATTGTTAATATAATGAGAACAGTTTGCATGACATTGATGTAACCCAGCAGCCAAGGAGATGGACTGGAATGCGCATGTGTGAACAATGACAATTTCACCGTACTGGTCAGTGAGAGCGGTAGATACTGTTGAGTGAGCATGTGTACTGTGTGGCCATCGCATTCCAAATGACAGAGTACATAGAGCAACGGATCTGCATCAGATTTTGCGTTAAGCTTGAACATTCCTCCGTGGAAACTGTTTGGATGATTCAGAAGTCCACAGCTATGGGCAACTGGTGATTGGCAGCTTCATCATGACAACATGCCTGCTCATGCATCATGTCTCGTGCAGAGTTTTTGGCAAAACATCCAATCACTCAAGTGACTCAGCCCCCCTACAGCCCAGATTTGGCACCCTTTGACTTCTGGCTTTTCCCAAAACTAAAATCACTTTTGAAAAGGAAAAGATTTCAGACTGTCAATGGGAGAACTGTGTGAGGTCCCAAGGTGCCTACTCCGAAAGGGGGCTGAGGTGTCATCGTCCTATGTACAATGTTTCTTTTATCTTGAATCTTCTTCGATAAATGCGTCTATTTTTCATGGTACATAGCTGGATACCTTCTGGACAGACCTGTACTCAAAATATCCAAATCAATAAAGTTTTTGGTGAAAATGAAAAATGTGTTTTTTATTTTACAGCAAAAGAAAGGGATTTTTTGGGCCAACCCAACATATAAAATTGTCATTTGGGGAAAGTCCTCAAAACTCAGCAGGGTTCTTCTCCACCCCAAACTCCCCACCTCCACCAGTCACAGTGCTCCTGGAACCCATTCTTACAGTCATTTGTGGCCCCCAGGCCCCAGGTCTCTGCTTTGCTTGTCACTAGATGGGTAGCTGGGGGAAGAGGGTAGAAGTGGGAGAGAACAGAGCAACAGCATTCTGGAATGGAGCTGGATTTTCCCTGGGAGAAATGAGTATGAATTCCTCCTGCAGAGGGCAAGTCTGGCTGAGCAGGCCTCCTCAGGCCCTTGTCAGCAAGCCCGAGACTTGGGGGAGAATAGGCCCCAGTGGGCAACTGGCGGATGCCAGGGCGAGTCCTCTGTCACAGCAGTAGCTCCAGCCCCACAAATAGATGCCCGTACGGGTAGCCCCTTGGATCACAGGAGGTATTTTTGGTGCTGGAAGCTGGCCACATTCTGGCAGGCTTTCAGCATTAAGTCTGCTTGCTTAGGGTGGGGGGGAGGTGGCAAGCCATCAGTGCTCAGCATGGGAATGAGTGCTGTCTGCGAGTGTGTGTGCATATATTTAGGGTGCCTGGAGCAGAATGGGGGCTGGGCTTGGGAGACTATGTGCCTGGCCCTGTGGCCTGGAGGCCAGTGGGCTTGCCAGTGTCAGCGTGTGATGTCTGAGGGAGAGATCTCTGTTCCCAGGCTGGCATCTGGCTCTCAGAGCTGAGACCACGGATGCCACCGCCAACTTGATCAATCTCTGCTCTAAATTGCACATCATCTTTCATTTGCCCTGACCCCGAGATTGGCCCTTGTGGGTGGGCCCTTTCTCTCCCATGCCACACTTCTCCTTCTCCCAGCAGACACTGTCGGGCGGCTGCAGTGCAGAAGCGGCAGTCTCCTTACCCCCCACATTGTTGGGAACAAAGAGATTCGTCTGACGGGCCAGACAGGAGTGTGTGGGCCAAGTCCCATGAATGGGAGGGAGAGCTGCTGGGATGCCAGCGTGGCGGGCCTCAGCCTGGGCTAGGGGTACAGGGGCCCAGGGCACACACAGCAACACAGCACCTGCTCCAGGATTCTCAGCACCATTCATAAAGATGTCCCCCTCCTCTTTCCTCCCTACTCATCCCTTCACAAATCCCACTTTCCTATGCACTACAAACAGTAACAAGCCTGTTAAGGCTCCAAATCCAACAAGGCAGGATTTTACTCCTTTCTTGCTAAACCTCCCAGAAGTGGAGCTTATGTCTCTGTATACCCCTCCCTCTTTCCCTAACACCCCTCCCTCTCTCCATCCATCTAGGATGTTGCTCTGGAAAAAGGATAGTCTCTGTGAGGCCCAGTTAGCCAGAGCTCTAAACCTACTTAAATGGGTCCCTGGAACAATTGCAGAATCCTGCAGTGCAAGGTAAGGTGGAGGCAGGGGAGGTGAAGGGTCTCTGGACTCAAATGGGCTTCAGGCGAGGACTGTGAGAGCTGAGTGACAGCTTATGATTTTTGTCTCTGCTCTATGCATAGCAGTGAGGATCTGAGGAAGGGTCTTCCACCCTTATTTTTTAAAAAAGAGATTTCTGACATGGAGACATCATCCTTTTGGTCATGTAATCCCTGGCTAAGTCTCTTAGTGCCCCAGTTTCCTCATCTATAAAGTGGAAATAACATTCTTTGCCTTGCAGACTCTGCTTCACAAAAATCAAATAAGATACTGGCTGGGAATTGGAAAGCATTATACGATGCGTGGGGGTGTTGTCTTATCATCTACGAGTTTCTTCCAGAGCCAAACCCACTTCTCGAGTGCTGTCACTTCAGTTCATTCTCCGGTTCAGTTTTCAAAGAAAAATAGTTGACTCATTAGATATACTGTTTGCATCAGGGTGGTCGCATCATTTCCTTGTCACTTCAGGGTCCCTCTTTCTCCCCCATGCCTCCACTGGAAAATGCTACAGACCCAAGAAGACTCTGTCCAGTCACCTTCTCATATGGACTCACAAGGTATGTTCAAGTTGGAGCTGGCTCTCATTGCCAGGCAGTCCGCACACACACCTCCCCCTCCCAGGCAGGCGGAGAGGAAGAGGAGTGCCCACGATGCCTTGGAGAACACCCTTCTACCGAACAATAATGACAATGGCACGGCCCCTTGTTGCCTGAGATGTATTATGAAGATGCACTTTTGGGGTCGGTAGCCCTCACCAGCTAGGAAGCCCCATCTGTAACTTCGTGGCTTCGACAGCTCAGCCTGGTTCAGATGACAGTTGCTCTCAGAGTTTCAGCTGAAGCTGGGCTCCCAGATTTCTGAGAATTCAGTGTGTCTCGGGCAGGCCTACCCAGGGCGTCTAGGGTGGGAGTGACAAAGACAGGATAAAGACGGTCCAGTTTATTCCTTTGAGATCAGAAACTTTTAGAACTGGTAGAAAGTAATCATTTTGTCCAGGTTTCCTCTTTCAGATAAAATGATGCCTTCCTTTCTGTGCTTAACCTTATCATAACAATGGTAAGCACTAGAAATTATTGGGTGCCTGCCCTGTTTCAATCGCAGTGCTTGGTGGTGGACCAATATGATGCCTAATCCTCACCGGTATAATCTAACAAGGTTAAGTGTTATCACCCCATTTTGCAGATACAGAAACCGATGAGTAGAAAGCCAAGTGACTGGTCCCAAGATCACTCTGGTAGGAAGTGGGATGGTCAGAATTTGAAACGGCATCCGTGTCCAGCAGAGCCTCCCTGAGCTTCTCACTGAGGGTCAGGGTGTCATTTTCTCTTACAAAGGAGCGCATGTTACAATTATTATCATGATTGTTATGAGCAATCATACTAATGAGCTCAATTCTCGTCTACTTTGCAGGGTGTATGTGTTTAACAATGAGAGTTGGCCCAGAGAAAGAAGTTGCCAACCATGCAGATCTCCACCGGCTTGTCACCTCTGCCCTGCACAGTGCCACTTACCACACATGTGACCATGCCTGCCTTTCCAAATTAATGGGATAATTGGGTGCAGCGTGACCCACCCCTTAAAGATAGCATGCCAGCCGGTATATGTGAGGGTCCACGGGGAGCAGAGTGAGCAAAACGCCAGTGTCTGCCATCTCCCTGGTTGCATCGGTGCCCTACAAACCCCAACAGAATTGAACTTACATCTCCTCCTAATTAGTGGAGAAAAAAAGACAAGAATGATGGCAGAAGAATTTCTTCCTGTTTCTGACTGCAGGTTCTTCAGGGACAGAATGTGAAGCTCTCGCTAGCCCCAACTCTTCTTTCCTAACTGATATCTGGAGTCCCTAATACAGTGCCAGGCTCTCTCTGGGCCTGGAGCCCTCTGAGATGAGGGTGACAAACAGAGGTTGGTAGGGATAGCTAGACAGGCTGCTGAGGCTATGCACAGCCCAGGGTTGAGAGGTGGGGCAGTCTGGGAGGTCACAAACCAGACAGGTGGGGGCTGGTCCGGAGCCCTGGGGAGTGAGTGAGGCCTTGCCCAGAGAGGGGTTGCCAGAGAGTAGAGTCCATTGCCCCGTGCGAAAACAAATAAGCACACTGCTGAAATGAATCAAATACCCTGACATCCAGGTGCAAACCCAGTGCCTGCTTCAACACTGTGAATTTAGGGCAGGGTGTGAATAACTTAGGTCTAAAAAGAAAATCCAGAAATGGCACAAGCTCTTGGCAGGCAGGAATCAACTGCGTCATCACCAACATCATGAAACAATTAATGGCCACAAGAAAAAAAAAACAACACTTTCATATTGTTTTTTGTACTCTGAGTTTTGAATTCCTAGAAGGAAATGTCCATACTTTCCCTTCAAAGTCAGTTTGGTGTTGAGCTCATTGTTGTCCCCTTTGTGAATCGCTCTCTTGCTGGATGTTCCGGGTTGTACAGGAGACGGGAAGGAAAGATCAGCGAGAGAAATTCTGTTTCTGCCCCTCTTTTTCTGACTTTCTTCCTCTTTCTCTGGAGTCACAGTATGGTTTTTCTAAAATGGCTTCAATTCACTCAGAATCTACATTTCAATGAGAAAACTGCTATTTTCATCCAAACACAGAGGTTGGAACCCCCAGATTGGGTGTCAGGAGACCTGGTTTCTAATCCTGCCCCTGCTGTTTCCAGGTCTGGCACAAGTCGCCTCCCCTCTTTTCGGCTCTGGTTTCCACATCTGTAAAAAGTAGAAATCACGCTGGATCCTCCCCTCTCTCCCAGGACAGCTGTACAGTCATCTCTCCAAGCCTCTCCTTGGAGAACGGAGGATGGACATTGGACACATGCACACAAAACAAACAAACAACCCAAAACCCCTTAAAAAATCGACTCGGGAGTGCAGTCCAGGGACAGAGCGGAGATTTCACCTTTAAATTGTCTTGAGTTGGATGATTGCTCTCTCTTTGCTTCCTTTGATCAACTCTTCTGTTCAGGGTTCTGGGAATCTTTCTGAGTCATAGGTGGCTCCAGCCCCTTCGATCCACTCAGCTGACAATATTTCCTGATGTTTCAAAGGCCAAGAGTCTGGGATGATCGGGTATTGGATATTTACCTTCTCTCTTCTTTTCCCACCCACCTCGCCCTCCAGCCTCCTCTCTTTCCCATGGAATTCCTATTCTGCACGCTTCTACAAGGTCCTGGAATGAGGGCAGATCCCAGCCCTTGCTTCTGGCCGTGATGCGTGAGGCACAGATCCTGAGCTCCGGAAGAAGGTGAAGAGCAGAAAGGCTTCTGTGGTCTCTCGAGGACATCAACCCCCCCTGGTGGAGTGACGGGGAACTGTCCTGGTTTCAGAAAACCTGGGCCTTCGGAGGCTGGCAGCTAGCGGTACCTTGTCTCCGCAGTTTTCAGTGGGGCTAATAATTATTACCTTGGGTTAATCACGACAATGGAAGAACTGCAAGGCATTATTTTGAAATGATTGGCTTCATTCAGTGATGACTTATGACAGCAAAGGGGAAACCTCAGCGCCGGGGAGTCCCTGTGTATTTAGTTCCATTTTCCTTCCTAAAGGGGCCCTGTCAGAGTAATTTCCCCTTCTGCGCACTATACCTCGCTATTATTTACAATGTCTTCTTGAGAGAATAAAACAAAACTGGACCCCTCCTCCTCCCTGCCTGGCCCTCTCCCCTCCCCTCCCCCCACCCCCCATCAACTGTGTCTCTTTTCTGGAGTTTGGCAAACACAGCTACTTCTTCCTGCTGTGCTTTCAGTGGGGCTGAAATGAATGTGGCTCTAGTTATTTTTTCCCTTAATCATTCTTTTTCTTTTTTGCTGGAGAGCATTTTCACGAAGCACAATCACAGAGGAACAGAATGTCCTGATGTTTGGGTGAGCAGCATGCATTCCTTTTCTTTTTTCTTCCCTTGAATAAAAATAACACCCATAACCATAGTATCAGAGGACTTAAAGGCCGTCATTCAAGGTTTTTCATAATCTTGCCTTGCACTCTGCACTGGATCTCATTTCTAACAACCCCTACCCACCCACCTCAGGCACATGGGTTCCTTCTCAGTCCTTCGAGATCACTGAGCTCATTGTATCCCCCGAACTTCTGCCTGTTGTCCCTGCATTCTGGAACGTGTCATTCCCCTTCTTCCTTTCCCACAGCCTGAACCATCTTTGGGACTTTCTGAAGACTCATCTCTTCTACAATATCTTTTCTGGTCTTTGCTAAGGGTACTTTATGGTCATACTGTGTCTAAGAATTTGTGAACTTGTTCCTGTCTATGGTAAGCTTGACAGAGAGAAGTCACTTCATAAATATTTGCCGAATTACCTTTACTAGTGGCATCTGCCATTTTTTTTTAACCCATTTGGGAGCCGAGAGTTTCAGTAATGTGTGGATCACATGCCCAGGAAGCATCAGAGAAGATACTGGAGCTCAGGTGTTTTAATCCCAAGTCCAAGGTCTTTCCCGTTCTGCTGTGCTGCCTCCTTATTTCAACCCCTTCTAACTTCTCTTGTTACTCATCGGAGCACTGAACTTGAACGCATCATTGCTCTCATCAGATGGCAGACTCCTCCTGGGCAGAGGCCACGCCTTATGTTTCTCTGGTACCTTGCATTGGAAGTAAAAGTTATTTATCAATCTCATGTAACTCCAACTTCCCTCCAGCCCATCAAAACTGGCGAAAACATTATGGTACTAAACTTTGGAAGGTCTTGGTTCTGACACTGGGGTCAGACTGCGGACCTGGACTGGCAAACACACATAATCCTGTCCAAGGCTGACACCAGGAGCCGTCCAGCTCTGCTCGGCTGATCCGGGTCTCTTTCACACAGGAGCATGGCGACACAGGGAATGCCAGGAGGCCAAACATCTCCTTTGAGACATTAGAGATATCTTCCGTTTCCTACCAGTTTTACCTTCAGGGACAGCCACTAGCATCTCTAGCCTTCTTGAAACAAAGTACTATCCTCTCGTTCCTGTTGACTGATGAGCTCAGAAAAGACCCTTTGACAGAAGGATGTGCCAAATTGCTTTGCAATTTTTATATCCACCTCATCCCAGGACCTATGAATCACCTCTGTGCTTTTGATGAGCTTCAAAGTCAAACTAATTCTCACTTCTTTTCAGCACACTAACACTTAACAGTTAATATTAATAATTAATGTAATAATATGTACCGCAGGTTACCATTGGCAATGTTTTCCTGCACATTCGAAGCAGACATAGACTGAAAAAATTGCGGGTTCAATCACAGCCACTAAGGGGATAGGGTTCAGAGTGGGTTTGATTCCTGACTCTGTCACCAAGTCATCCGTGGTCTCAGCAAAGTTACTTAACCTCTGGCTGACTTTAATCTTCTCAATGGAACAACAGGAAAAGAATGTGCCCATCATAATGTTGTTATGAGCATTAAATGAGAGTCCCATAAGCCATGGTATCTGGCACAAGAAAAATCGCCACTTACAGGATAGCTATTCTGTGATAGCCCCTGTCTGTCCCTAACTGGTGGTGTGGCCTCGGAGAAGTCAGGTCACCTCCTTTCCTCCTCCGTAAAGCAGGGAGCATTTCCTTCTGATACATTTCCTTCTTCAGATTTATTTCCTGATACATTTCCTTCTTCAGAATAACACAAAAAGATAGAAAGTTGGGTAGTTGTCCCAGTTTCCAAAAGAGGAGATGGAGGTTTAGGAGAGTCAGTACTTTGCCCAGGGGATGCAGCAGACAAATGGAGAAGTGTGTTCAAAACAAGATCTACTGAGTCTTGCCTGATGCACCATTCACGGAGACACATGGGCTCTCCTCCAAGTCTCTGAATGAATCCTTGTCTTTTAACATCACCATCTTTCCTTTTGGCCATGGCTTCCCTGGAGGATGGCAATGATGTCCGCCCCTGAGAATGCTGTAGTTGCTTCAGGACCATCTGCCTCAGGTAACTCAGACTAAAGAACACAGTGATCTTGAGACCGAGCCCACTCTGCTTTGTCCCCCATCTGCTCCTCCCCCCACAGCCCTGGGAGATTTTGTCTCTAATGGCATTAGCGTGTGCTGTCTGCAATGCTGATTGGATTATCTTAATTGTTTGGGGTTGAATGGCACTCCCGAGTCAGGAAGCCTACTTGACAGCCCTGGGGACTGGGGTCTGGTTCCTGTCTCCTAGACTGAGCACAAAGTGTGCAGCTGTTTTTCACAGGAGGATGAAGAAGGGAGCACATGTGTCAGAGTGTTGTAGTATGAACCTTTTTTGAGGAAAGGAGAGTCCGGCTGAGGTTCTCTCTGCAGGATCTACAATGGCTTTTACAGTTCCCTTTATCTCAGTTACAGACATGCTTTCCTCTGTCTCATGGTAGGATGGTGTGGAAATCAGTCCCAAAAGATGCTTCTGTATCAACTCCCAACAAAGAAACCCTCACAAATTTAAGACTCTAGCCTATTGCAGTTGGAAGAGATCCTGCACGCTACTTAGTCTCACCCTGTATTAGTTTCCTATGGCTGCCATAACAAAGGACCACAAACTGAGGGGTATGAAATGACTGTCTGCTCTCTCAGAGGGTTTCACTGTGGCCGTGGTCTTCCTGAAGCCTCTAGGAAAGAATCTTTCATGCCTCTTCTAGCTTCTGGTCATTGTCCATAATCTTTGGCATTCTCTAGTCAATAGGTGCATCACTCCAACTTTTGCCTCTGTCTTCGCTTGGCCATCTTCCCCTCATGTGTGTTTGTGCATGCCTGTGTGTTCACATGGCTTTCTTATAAGGACACCGGTCATTGGATGTGGGCCTACCTTATTTCAGTATGACCTCATCTTAACTTAATTAGATCTGCAAAACTATTTCCAAATAAGGTCATATTCTGAGGGACTAGAGATTAGGACTTGAACGTATCTCTCAGGGGACACAATTCAACCCCACTACATTCTCTATAAAAATATGTCCTACATTAACTCAGTAAGTGGTCATTTTTTATTTCTTTGTATCCATCCAATAAGGCAGTTACTGTAACAGGGTACGGGGGGGGGGCAAATAGGGATTTCTAATGGGGTCCAGGACTCGGTGTCCAGGAAATATTAGAAAAAAATATATATAAGATGTCCTCATCTCCACAAGTCTGAGCTGGGGGATGGGACACATGGAGCAGGGCCATTAAGAATTGTTTTGAATAGCAACAGTTTTGCAGATGACCTCTAGAATGGTCATTTGACATATCTATAACCTTTAACTGGTTTCATGGATATGTTAAATAGCTGTGGTTATGCTTTATGCCAGGGAGATGGGAGTGACTTCAACCCACAGTGTAACTGGTTGGCAACTCCCTCTGGGTACAGCACCTGTGTAAAAGCTTGCAGATGATTGCTTCCATGCCGTGGGGTCACACCTGCCCAGACTTACTATGGCAGCCCAGTAAAGCTGGAAAAATATGGTAATGTTGATAGCCATGGCCAATTGTGGGAGGAGTCAAAAATGGTGTGGCAGAGAAGGATTGGCACTGGGATTTAAACACAACAGTGGTAGCCATGTGCAGTCTTTTTGGGACCATGAGGCTTGGGCAGAGAAGAACCACAGACTTCTATTTCTTTTTCTGAGATACAGTACCCTGGACTGGGTAGAGGGGGAAGGAAGGACTGTGCATTTGTGGGTATTCTAAAGGACTTTGGGATCTCAATTGAAGACATTAAGTCATTACTCTTAAGTTTGTATAACTCTTTAAATAAATAATCCCTTTCCTTTTCACCAATCTTTGGCATTGAGAGACGTCTTCCCCTGGCAGTGGGCAGGGCGAACCTAGTATGGGGACACCCCCAGAGCACAGGGGTGGGCCCATTCGGTAATAGTATATCATTTGCACCCCCCCGGGTCTGTCCTGTAACATTATCATCTTGCAACTTTTAAGAGGTCTAGAGCATATTACCGATACTCCTGCTGCCTGTTACTGTTTTACAGTACTTTTAGCCCTGAAGATTCTTAAATTCTAGTCTAAATTTTCCTTTCATGCTTCAATCCAGTGAAAGCAATGATTTCTACAAAAGCCTTGGACAGAAGGCTCTACAACTAACCTCTTTTTCAATGGCAATATTGTGAGCATCTGGAAGGCTCCTATCCCACATCTAGTTTTGTGTGCATCCCAGTGAGAAAAAGAGAACCAGAATTATCACACATACACAAAAATACTCATGATTAGCACTACTATGACACTTTTGCCTTCAAAGACCTTCGGCCCCCTTATCTGGCACACGTTCAAGTTCAGCAGCATACTTGCCTACCCTCTGTCATTTCCTACATCCCCCACCACCTCAGCCTTGTGACTCGAATAGTTTCTTTGCTTTGACTCACACTGTGGAAGCCAGGGAGGCCAGAGTGAGCTAGGGAAAGTCCGTTGAGATAGACGATTGTATTAGTGTGCGCTTGTGTGTGTGCACACTGCCCGTGACTGAAAAAGATCTGTTGGGTTGAACTGATGCATCTGATTACTCTGATGACTCCCTCCCTAGAGCTTTCCAAAATAGCCAAGGGGACCACGTCCAGTTTTTGTCTTTGGTTCAAGCTGTGGCCAGGAGACAGAGAATGGCGAGGATTATGTACATTGGCACAATGGAAGAAAAACCTAAGCCTTATTTCTATAGAGCTTAGCCCCCATTTCTTTTCTCCACCACACAAATTAGACTGTCTCTGGCCTATAGAGCCCTGGGGACAAAAGTGAAAAGGCAGACTTGGAGGAAGCCAACTGTGAGGCTCCTTCTGGGGGCCCCATCCCCAACCATCTCCCCCTGCCCCTACTGCCTCTTTTCACTACTAGATAATCAAGAAAAGGCAAATGAGAGAGCTCATTTAAAGTTATTGAAGGAGGAAAAGATCATCCTTTCTCAGCCCACCCCCGCCCCTTCCTGTCAGCTCACTTTGGGTGTACTTCCTGGACACAGATCTAGCAATGGCCTTTGTCATCAAAGCTTAGACAAGTGGAGTAGGGTCTCATTCTTGCCTTTGCATAGTTGCAGAAATGTGACATTAGGCTGCGACTAGATGTCAACAACTCTAACTTAGCATCATTCCGATCACCTGCTTCGATGCATTGGCTGTCAGCTATGGTGGTGCAAGAGCAGATGAGACTATGTAGCAAGGGAGCGAAGAGTCTGATCAACCAGGAATGTGCCTCAGATTCTAGTGTAGCCCTGCCTTTAACTGCCTTGCTGATCCAGGCCACAGGTTCCTCACCTTAGGGGTTGAATTAGATCTTTAAAACCCCTCTCATTCTCAAGTGCTGCCAGGGGATGGGAGTGCCCGTGGAGGGCCAGGAGTATTTGTGTTGTCTCTGCCCTTGAGTGGTCCTAGGACTGGTGAAAGGAAGCAGCAGTTTGCTGATAGTGACAGAGCTCTGGGCCAGAAGATCACACAGCCAGCTTGATTCTAGGTATTGACACACTGTGTGACCTTAACAAGTAATCAGCCTTTACATGCAACCAATTTTCTCTTAAAGGCATAAACCCGGTCTCCCCAGTTCTTTGTGAAAATCAACAGGGCAAATGAAAGGACCAGCTAAGTTTTCCTTTCGGCATTGCCGATGCAGAATCACTCCATCTCAAACAGCAGAGGGGAAACTATGAAGAACCATTGACCACAAGTGCTATTTCAGTTCCACCTGGGCTTTTGTAGAGAGTGGCTGCTGGTCAATGGCTGTCACACTGTGTAATTGAGTCATGCCTTATTATTTAATTAAGATTCCCTGTGATCACTTTTGGAGATTCCGATTCAGTGACTCTTGGGTTAGAACTTTGCAGCCTGTACTTTAAAAAAAACTTGAAATGTCTGGATTGGTATATTGGGTGCTTATCCAGGGCTAAGAGGCACTGATTTGTGCGTTCAATTCAACAGGTTTTCATCGAGGTTGTGTCTGGATGGAAGATAAAAAATATGTAAGCGCTGGTCCAGTCCTGGCTTTCAAGGAAAGCCTAGCAATTTTTCCTACCAAGGGAGACAGATGTGAATGCAATGAACTGTAATCAGATAAAATTCAGACACCAAACGATTAAAGCAGAGAAGTGAACAATCAGAATGGAGGCTATGAACAGTTCATGTGACCATACTGGTATATTGTCAGGCCAAATATACTTCTGGCAGTAATTAACTTGATGAGCACTCTATTTTTGGTGCTGAGGCATGGAGAAGTAATATTGGAGCTGAGCCTTGAAAAATGAGGAGAGTACAGATATAGGTTTGTATTTTCTTAAAGTAATTATAGCAGGATGAACCAATGAAGGATAAATTGCAAAAACAACATGTTTTACCTTCAAAAAAAAGAGAGGGAATAGAGTGGAGAAGGCCATGATAAGCATGAAACTTCTTTGAATATACCACATTTTATTGATTTGTCCTTGGAACTGTGTAAATATTTTTACAAAATTTTAAAACAAAATACAACAAAGTGGTTTCTAAAAATTTAGAAACTAAAATTTTTTAAAAATTGAATGTAACTGTATATCTAGTTGGAGCAAAACCACAAAAGAAAGTATTTTAAGTAACTTAAAAAAACCCAAATATATAGTTTTTATCGTCCTAATAGGATATACCCTAAGAACAAAAATAAACACAAGATGAAACAGACGTTAAGCTATTTTTAGCAATCATACTGTTTGTGGTAGTGTTGATATTGTTACTGTGAAGTTGTAGTGTACCACAAGGCCTCACTTAATGTCATTGATAGAACTCCTCCGTAGGCTGATTGATATAAATAAGAGTTACATCCCCGTGGCATCTCATTAATGTTACAACAAAATGATGTAGAGTGAAATGACGTTATTTGAGGATCTACTATGTATCTGAGGATCTGCTATATATGTGCTGTATATGATTAGTTATATAAATGCTACTGAGAACAGGAACTTTTATTCTGGGAGAAGAAACACAGATGTGAAATCGATGAGCTGCAGAAAAACCTGTGATTCTGCATTTGTATTGGAAATATCATAAAGAACTCATGAACCATATTATCTTTTAAAAAATACGTGTTTATGGGCTCTATCTCTTGAAAAGACCTAAAAATAACAATTTGTAGCACAGAGTACCCCTAGCTCTCAGATTATGTTTTCTAAATACCGTTTTCTCCTAAAACACAAGATTTCTTAAAGAAGTGTCTGATTCCAGATTCAGGGCAGGAATCATACAAGATGAGTCAGGAAAATCTTGTCATACCAGAATAAAGACTAAATTTCAACCACTACTGGTATGGTGCCAGAAGGACTCAGGAGCTGGCTAGACTGGGTTCTCACTGACTAGAGATGAGAGAGTGTAAGCACCAGAGAGGGTAATAACTACAAAGGACTGACATCTACAACCAGTATATTCACATCTGTGAATCATCATAATACCTCTATTGGTATCGAAGGGGGTATCATTATTTTGAAACTGATAAATATTGAATACAAGGAAAAAGTCAAGCATTTATTCTGCTTTTCATGTGTGGTCTATATTTCAGGGCTATCTAATAGATGAGGGGAGTTTTCTTTTTATTGAAGTCTTACAGCTAACAAATACAAAAGGAATCATATAATTAGAATGTCATCATTTTGCAGGCCTTAATTAGGGTTGCTGGAGTTAGCAAATAAAAACATAGGACCCTGAGTTAAATATAAATTTCAGATTAAAACCAAATAATTACCTGGGTAAATATATCTGGTATAGTCTTACACAAGACAATTGTTAGTTTTTTATCTGAAATTCAAATATAACTGGACATTCTGTATTTTATTTGGCAACCTGACAATGAGTTAATAAATTTAGACAATGATCAGCGATACTGCTAACATCACAACAAAAGAACCAACCAGACATTGTTGACGTCCTGATAGAAATATTTACCATGACCCATGGAGCTGTCTCGTCAAATTACTGAAACTCTATCACTCGATCCTGCAGATCTATCAATTTGCAAGAAATGTAGAGGGACAGAGGGACATAGTAAATGATGTGCAATCAACAAAATGCAGACTGTCAGAGACGTCATACAACAAATGATATAATTTCATGACAAAAAAGTTGCAAGGGGTAAAATTGTAAAAAATAATTGAAGGGGGAGCATACAAATTAGAGAGACTTGAGACTTAAAAAACCAATGTGTGCACCTTTTTAAAAAATTATTTTTTAAAAGATTTTATTTATTTACTTTTAGAGAGAGGGGAAGGGAGGGAGAAGGAGAAACATTGATGTGTGATTGCTTTGCATGCCCGTACTGGGGACCTGGCTCCCCACTCAGGCATGTATCCTGACTGGGAATCGGACTGCGACTCTTTGCTTTGCAGTCCGGTGCTCAATCCACTAAGCCACACCAGCCAGGACTGGACCTGTTATATTATGTACCTATATATAAAGTATCTGACAGAGGAGAAAAGAAAAAGAGACATAATGATTAATATTTCGTTTTGTAGAATTTTTTAATAATTTTGTGGAGTGTGATAATGCTATAAACTTTGCAGACAGTCAACCTTTTTAGAGATATATACCAAAATATTTAAAGATTAAATATTATTTGTTTCAAAATAATAGAGGTGGGATGAAAGGGAAGAGTTAAGATAAAGCAAGAATGACCATGCGTTGATCACTGTTGAAAGTAGGCCAGACATTCATATGCTACTTTGATATGCCATGTTGATGTTATGCTTTTGTGTGCATATAAAGTGACCTTCAATAAAAAGTTTTCTAAAATGAAGATCTCAGTTGATCAATATTCGAGGTGTTTCACAAATACCAAAATAAGGTAGGTATTATCATCGTCTCTGTTTTACAGATAAAAAACTGAGGAAGACAAGTCAAGCAAGTTGTCCAGGGTCACCTAGGAGTAAACAGTGCAACTAGAGTTTGAACTCAGGGAGTCTAACTTCAGGCAGTCTAGGTCCCTGACCTGACCACCCCTCATCCCCTGCACTGGCAGAGTTGGTTTGTCTGTCGGGGTATCTGATTACCCTTGAGATGCTGTGCCTCTGCCAAGCCCTGCAGCTCGAGCTATCCCACTGACAGTAGGTGGTGTACTGTGTTATGCAGGTGTTCTAGCATATCGATAATTTGACTAAATGGGCTTTAAGGTTCTGACTAATTATGAGATTCTCTGATTCTAAGTCTTCTTCCCCACTAAATTGGCTGTCCTGAGAGTGTGGTGAGGCAATAGATTCTTCACTTCCAGGAGCTGCAAAGGCAGCTAGGAGAGAAACAGTAGCCTAGGGTGAGGCAGCACAGGGCAGAGGATTCGCAGAGCCGGGAATTCCTCAAGAGAAGCCCTGTCTCCCTTATCCTGCAGTAGCCTGTCTAGGGATGGCATACCCTCTGTTTTCTAGGTCAGATAACTGGTTTGAGTGTTTGCAAAATGTTTTCATTAGTTTGTGGGTATAAACATAGTTTTCTTCATGAAGACTCACTCTGCAGCTTCAGGAGGTAAGTGATGTCCACAAATGGCCTGTTTGTTAACACTGCAGAGAGAGGCCAAGTAAGTTGTTCAGGGTCACCAGGTCTCCAAAGTGGACCAAATCTTCCCCAGAGTGCAGTCTTACAAGAGCTGGAATTCAAATGCCTCTCCTTGAAGAGTGCAACTAAATTTCTCTGTACCCCAGATCTTTCCTTTCACTGAAACACCTCTTGCTCTTTTGCCTCACAAGTCTCATTTAATAGAAAGATTTGGGGGTCACCGTCAGAAGAACTGGACAGGTGGCTCCAAAGGACCAATTAGCTCGTCTGTCTCCGAAGTAGTTACAGGTGCATTGTCTTTGTCCATTCACAGGAAGGAAAGATGAGTTCAAGTGCAAGGCTGCTTTTTTCGGATTGGGACAATCTCATAGATTGCCTGAAACATGTGTACTATTTTTCATAACTTAGAACTATCTTTGGAACTGCCAAAAGTCAATTCCAACTCTGTTTGGATAAGATGGGGTTTTCAAAGGAAAGTTTTCCTTGGCAAAATGTGTGTCTTGGCTCCAACAGTCCAATGATGAAAATACCCAAGACCAAAGGCGAGGCAGGGCTGCTTCCAATTACAGGAGTTGAGCTCGCTGGGAACAGGCCTCATGACACGCCTCGGACTGCGAGCAGACAGTGTTTCGATTGGCAAGTCAGAGGAAAAATAAAAAGATCATTTCTCTGCTATTTGGTGGACTTTCCCAATTATGGAAAGGTAATTCAAGTCTTTGGTGATTTTGGAAGTCTTCCTATTGGAATATTCCCATTGATTTTTAGTATATGACTTATTCTGGAGCGTTGAGAATGGTCTGGAAGAAATGGAGTCTAAGTGGCCTGGGGGCTTGCGAGGAATTCTTGGGCAAGTGGCATCGGCAGAAGTGTGGCCTGGGACTTACCCAAATGCCTCAGAAGCGTGTTCTGGCTTTTCGTGTGAATTGAACTCATTACCAAAAAAAGCCTGGGTTGCTGGCAAAGAGCAAATCAGAAATCTCTTCAAGGCTAAGGACCCCAAGAAGCTTAAAAGTAAAATCAATAGAAAATGAACTCAGACATGGGGAGGGTGAGGAAAGAATGATATTTCTTCCTTTTTGCATTGCAGACTGTGACAACAAAAACAACTATGTTGAGTTGCTGCCGAGGTATTTTACGATATGACAACCTTCTTCATACTCAGAGTCTGGATACTTAGACAAGAACTTGATTTTAGGACTGATTCCTGACCCAGGCTCTGCCTTTGCTTTTCCTAGGGGCACCTTTTATTATAAAATAACCACTTAGAGTTGAGCCCAGAAAAAGTCAGTGACCTCCACCCCAACCACCTAGTAAGAAAAAGGTGCTGCTATCCCACTTGCTGGTGACCTGGGATGGAGGACTGCCCTTCCCCCAGCTCACTGCACACTCCCCAGCCTCCTATTACTGGGATCTGTGAGGTACAAGTCTAATTACTTTACCTCCTCTGTGTGAGTGTATTGGAACTGTGCCTTCAACCAAAACGACCCTAGGGTTTTCGCTTCCCCAAAGTGGGATTTGGATGCTGAGGGAGCTATCTGCCAACCCCATGTGAATGGCTTATGCCTCCTCCTTCAGCAGCTCATAACCTACTTATTCTTAATTTAATACACTAGCTCCAACTTCTCAACACACATGCCCCTGCAAGTTTTTGCTGTGCTGAAGATCCTCAGCCGATGATAAGGAAGCTGACATGCTCTGTGTGGGCAACTCATATCATGAAGGTCAAAGAGGTTAGGGACAGGAGTGTCCAACCTCTTGGCATCTCTGGGCCACACTGAAAGAAGAAGACTTGTTTTGGGCCACACATTAAATATACAAACACTAGCGAAAACAAAAAAAAAAAATCTCATAATGTTTTAAGTAAATTTACAATTTTGTGTTGAGTGGCATCCATAGCTATTCTGGACTGCATGTGGCCTGCGAGTCATGGGCTGGACACCCTTGGACCTTGTCCTTTGGTCCTTGACCTCACTCTGCCCTCCCTTCTGAACTCCATACTTGCTGAGATACTTGGAGAGATGAGAAAATGTTGACTAAAATAAAGAGCTCTCACTTTTAAAGTTTTATTTTATTTCTTTTTTGAACAGTTGCACATGGCTTCTGCCCCCCTTCAGGCCCCCATCTTCTTCCAAAGTCACAGACCTCCCACATGGGTCTAGACCCTGGGGCCTTCTAAATGCATCTGTGTGACCCCGGACGGGCCTCAGCCATCTCAGCTATAGAGGAAGGAAGCAATGCATTAGTGCTTTGGAGCTCCCTTTCCCTGTAAATGAATACATGAATGGCCATCTTTAATAAAATGTAAGATAGACCTCTGGTAGAAGCAGTACATATTAAGAACACAATTTTCCCAGTCCACTTGCAAGTGGAAAATGTCCAGGTGAGTTGTCCTGACCATTTTCATATGGGCCGTGAATGGCCTGATTATTACCTGGATCACAGTTCCCAGCCCTGCCCTTGGAGCAGTGGCCACTCAATCAACACTCCCAATGAAGATCTCATCACAGCCTCTGCCAGCTGGATGAAAAAGCAGAAGGGGCCTTTGGTCTGCCCTTCTCCAGCAACCAGACTTCCACACAGGGGGAGGTGTGGGAGGACAGAGGTCCTGGAATCCATCTTATCATGACAGCTCCACCCACGACACTGCCCCCACCCCACCTACCTTCCCGCCTGCAGCAGGAGGGGCTAGTGTCTGTAAAGGATCAAACAGCAGAGCAGGGCCCAGCAGCTTCAAATTTAATTTCCTGAAAGGACACAATAAACAGCAGCGTTGTGGTGACAGAGCACCCCTCTGGAGAAAGATCCTGAAGGCTACAGTCTTTTTGGTGCAGATGGGAAGGAGAGAGGGCAGCAGGTCAGGCTCCTCCCAGCACCAGTGTGAAGAGCACACCCAGACAGACAACTCCGTCCACTCCTTGCTCTACAACTCATCCCAGGCAGGGGCTTAGAAGATGATTGCCTCTTCTACACTCTTTGCCTTTCTTCTTACTCTTCTCTAGGGCCCAAACACTTGAACTGTTTGAATACACTTGTTGGGACTTGCCAGGTCCTACCTGGGAGTCTTAGAGAGGTTGAGTTCCACATTTGGAATGCCACTGCTCTTCCATTTTATCAGAGCATGCCCTTCCTGGTTCTAAAATTTACCTTTCTTTTATTTCCCCCTGGAGTTCAGATCGCTCTTTAACATTTGCAGCTACATTAAGACCCAATTTGTCACAGTGTCATGAAAAGTCTGAGCCTTGGGTGGCATTGGAGATCAAACAACTGTTTCACTTTCCTTTGGGGAAACTGAGGTCCAGAGTAGGGAAGGAACTTGTATGGTTGTGTGATGAGGGGTGGTAGAGCCCGGCTTGTAACTCAGGGTTTGTATCTCTTGGTCTAGGACACTTGTTTTCCGTGTGAACTTGTCTTGCTTCTTCCTCCTTGTGAATTTAACACTTCTCCATTAATCTTTAAACTTTCTGAGAGCAGTGGCCTCTCTTTCTCCTTTTAGAAGTTTTGCTTCAGGTGCATTATATGTTTTTAGAAGTCATCTAAATTATTTCATGCCATTCTCAGAAAGATACTCTCCAGAAGCAGCAACAGAGATATAATTGATCCCCTTGAACAGATAATGAATCTTAGATGCAAAGAATTCAATGACTCATTCAAGGACACCTAAGTACCTCGGCTCACGTGGGACAGCCAAAGACCCTGGCACAAAACAACAATGCCGGCAGTGAAACTGATTGCTAACTAACAAAACCTGTAGCCAAGGGAATCCTGATGCTCACAGAAGATGATGGGGTTCTCATGGATCAGCGCACTGACCAATATTTCCCTGAGGTTCTCCGCTTGCAGGATGCCTGATTCTGTTGTGTTATGATTTAAAAATGACAATGCTCAGAGGCATTGCCAGGGAGGAGAGGGGACTTACCATTAGCACTGCTTATTTAAACAGCTCTAATTCTTCCCTCTCAGTGCCCCTATTCCCCATCCTTAAATAAGCTTGCCTTGTGCAAATTTCCCGTGGATTCCTAAGGGAATGCCGTGATCCCAGGCAGCCGGGCCTGTCTTCCTGCCTCCCACCCCCATCCCATTTGTGCCAGGGGGAAATGTAGTCACATCATTTGCATTTATCATGGAGAATATACCGCCTTGTCTGTAGCCTTTAGTCTGACTGAATTGCTTTTCTGCTTCACGGGACACACGGCGAGGCAGCCCAGTGCTCCCCTCTCCTCCTCACACTTCGCCAGCGTCAGGCCATAACCCACTTTGCTCTGCCTCACATTTATCATATTGATCGTATAAGAAATAGATCATAAGCAGAATGAAATTACCGAATGCAATGATCTGGGGCATCCTATGGACCAGATCAATCTTGGGGCAGCCAGGAAAAAAAAGTCCCTTGCTGTGACGTTTTCCAAAGTTGATTTTCATTGCAAATAGAAATTTCCATCAGCTGAGGCACCCTGGAGGGAAATGTCTGCTGTGCTGACAAGGTGTGTGCGTGAGTAAGAAAATGGGAAAGAGAGAGAAAAGGAGAGAAAGAGAGAGTTTGATAAGCCTCATAAGGCTTGTTCATTAGGAAGGAGACTTCCTTAGCTAGAACTCATTTGAGATGGATGTTTGAGGCTCTAGTTGTGACACTATCCCTTTTCTCTTGCTTATCTCAGATTCTCCAAATTAAATTGTTCTTCTTGTGTGTGTGTGTGCGTGTGTGTGTGCACAGAGGAGGGCGGATATGGAAATCGGTAGACTCGCACTTGTTCAGAAGACACATCAAGGACCCTTTCTAATCTCCTGTGAATGCCTGGGGGAGAGCTGCCTGTCTTTGTCACCCTGGCCCAAGTCTGTGAATTTGTAGTGTCAGTGGGAGGCTGGAGTTTTAACTGCAGTTTGTACAGAGGTTTTCTTATGAACTACTCCTTGAAAACATAAGCTTAAAGCACCAGTTACCCCCGCTACCCCCCTTAGACTTGAGGCTCCAGACATGACCTCTGCCATAATAAGAACTTTCTCTCTGTCTGGAGACAAGGCTGGTGAGTTCAGCTGAGACTGGAAACCCAAGTGAACAAGGTCCCTGGCAGCCTGCCACCACCCCAGACTGTAGCAGAAACCCACAGTGGGAACGTGGTCTGAGGCCCCGGTCACCCCCTTCCCACTGTGAAATCCATCCCCAGACACTGAGACTCAGTGCTATTGGCTTTGGCAACATTCGTCATGCCAATAAACTCATTGAAACCGAAGAAACCAGAGGGGAAAAGGAGAGCAGGGAACAGAGGCGGCAGGAGGGAGAGAGGGAGGGGGTGTGCAAAGAACAGCAGGGAAGAGGAGCTGCCCTAAACTCTCCAGTGAGCTTAAAGGGAGAGACGTCACGGATGCCATATAGCTGAGTTCATAGAGAAGAGAAGGCACAGCCACTAACAGATGCCCCCCAACCCCCAAAGTCATCTCTGTCTGCTCCCAGCCTCTGCTCAGGCTTTTGTACTCATGGAAATACCTCTGGAAACCTTCCCATGGGGCAAATGGCCAAGGAAACGCACGTGCACACACATACATTGCTATCAATGAGACATGAGACAATGAAAGAGAAAACATCACAAAATATATCCACCAGGACTACAGGGAAACACACCAGCCACTCAGAACACTGAGCCAAAGGAGACCCAGGCTAGGTTGAACTGCTCGGCGACTGGACAGAGTCAGGCTCCTGCTGGCACCATCTACCCTCATCCCACCTGATCTGTTGCTACCTTTGTCCTGTGTATAGCCCCTCAATTCTCACAGCTGCTTAGAGTTTAAAATGCTCCTAAAAATTCATCCAGGCTAGTTCAGCATTGTTTTCCCCAGAGAGAAAACTGCCTCTCCTAATCTTAAAGACTCCCCACATATGGTAAAAGCTGTTTTTCACAGTTCTTGTCATCAGGGAGGTTGCCCCCTGCCCATTATCTGATATTGTTGCCTTGGCTGTTTCTCTTCACTAGGCCGTGATTGGGCCCAGTGGTGTAGCACTCCAGCTCCCGGTAGACACTCAATCAGAGAATAGCTGGGATGCTTTCTTGCACCTCTTGGTGAAAACAACCTCTCCTTCCATAACATCTTCCTCATCCTGTCTGTTTCAAAGGGTGTCTGTACTTCCTGGCAGTCCTGTGCTATCCTCCTGGCACTTTCTTGCCTCTTGCTTGAGATCTTCTTCCACAGTCAGCAAAGAGCTAGCTTGACTCTTGTCTATGCGGGCTGTATTTTCCCACCTCCTTCCTTTTGTAGATATATACGCAAAAATAAAAAATAAAAGACAGGTGCTTCTGTTAAGTAAGGAGAGGTGAGAAGACCATTAGAGGAAATGGATACTAAGTTTAAGTCAGCCAAAGTGAAGGCAGGGTAGAGAGTTATGATGGAAATGGAGGTCACCCAGAGCTATGGCCACAGCAGCAGGTGATCTACAAATGTGCAATGGAATTTTGAAGACCTTCCTGGCTTTTTGAAAACTGGGTTGGGTTTTGTTGGATCACAGTTTTAGGAGAGGTTATGAACATAACTAAGAACCATAATTTGAATTTAGAAAGGGGCTGCTTACTTTGCAAAGAGAGGTGTTTGTTTTAATCATCACAGATTATTCTGTTGATTCCCAGTCAATGATCAGATTTGCATTCCTACTTGTCTCTGTGCTGGTTAAACGTGGAGATTTCTTAGGGCAACCCTATCCTGGCTACTGACTGCATGGAAAAGCAAGACCCTCTTGGCCAAGGGTGAGTTCCTAGATATGTATTTGCAAATAACACATGTTACTGAGGGAAAAGAGCATCATATGCAGGGACTTTGAGGGGGAGTCAGAGAACATGCATCATGCGCATAAGAAGACAGCCATGTGTAGTGTTTGCTGGGTACGAGCCAGCTGAGAAACCCTGTATACTCAGAGACTAAGAGCAGGAAGGGATAGGAGGTAGGGTTCAGAAATGTTCCCCAGTGATTCCACAGGAAGCTTTTTTTTTTTTTTTTAATCAACTGGGAGTTAATTTGAGACAAAAGACTGGTGCAGTGAGCATGGGATTCCCGCTCTGTCCTGAGATGGATCCATTCCCTTAATGAAATGCACACAGTTTATTTTACCAACTCTAATTATGTGAAGAATGAGTGTCAGGTTTCTTTATCCTTCTGCCACCCTGAATCCAGGCCAACATCAGAAGCCTTACGTGCTCTGAGGCTAATGGAGCTTTTATTCCGATGAGTTGGGAGCCAACCCACCTTTGTAGAGAGAAGAATATTTTTTAAAAAAAGAAGAAAGAAATACTTAACGCTCGTCTAGTAGATGAAAAATTTCACAAGATAAATTAAAGTGTTTTCTGGCTGAACGGAGAAACCAGGGCAGGATGGTGGAGATAATTTTCCCAGGACTCAAAATGATTTATCTTATCTCTGTGTTCTTTAGACAAGAGCTTCCATTTATTTAGTCATTTATTTTATTAGTTTCTGAAGACGTCCCCTCATGGCCCCACCACCAACAGAAAGACACTGCACTTGGCGCAGGGGACGTAGATAGGATTGGGGAAGGAGGGCCGGATCCTGCTTGCCATTCATTCCATCATTGATTTATTCCTTTAAAACTTGTGCCAGGCACTGAGCCACAGGCTGGAGAGACAGCGATGCTCAGATGCAAATGGTCCCTGTTCTCACACAGCTACAACCTAATGGGAGGTGCAGACTCGTAAACAACCAATCTTGTTCTCTGTGACGAATGCTATGCTGTTAGAACCCTCTCTGCCATCCACATACCCCAATAGCAGACTTCGAGGAGACTTCAGGAGATCATCTAGTCTGGTACTTCTCAAAAGGAGTGATTTTGCTTCCCAGGGGACAATCGACAATGCCTAAAGATATTTTCGCTTGTCACCTGAAGAAGGGACTGCTATTGGCACGTGGTAGGTGGAGGCCAGAAAAGCTGCAGAACATCCTATCGTGCACAGAACAGCTCCCAACAATGAAGACATACCCAGTCCCAATGTCAAGTGCTGATGGTGACAAACTCCACCCTAGCCTCCCTGCCTGCCTCCAGACAGTCCTGTGCTTCTAGAGGAGTCCAACCTTTTGGCGTCTCTGGGCCATACTGGAAGAAGAAGAGTTGTCTTGGGTGGCACATTAAATACACAAACAGTAACGAAAACTGATCAGCACAAAGAGGTTTTAAGTAAATTAACGATTTTGTGTTGGGTCATGTTGATAGCCATCCTGAGCCGCGTGCAGCCCAGGGGCGCTGGTTGGATGCTCCTGGGATTTACACCATGCTGGAAGCCAGCCTGCTTCTCTCAGCCTCTCTGTTCTACGTGGAGTTTGTTGTTGCTTAGACACTGCTATTCAGGCCTGGGAGAGGGAATTTTTCTCTGCTCTGCTTTCATAACTGGAAAGAGAACTGTATTTTATTTTACTTTTCACTTATTTTTACTTTTTCAACTATAGCTGACAAGAACTGCATTGTAAAATTAGCATTAATGAGTAAACTTACTTATTGTGAGATGGTAGAAAAGTTTTCAGGAGAGCATCTCAAATTCATAGTGGAGTAGGTGAAAAAGACAATTTTTCCTGGATGCCTCACACTCCTTGTTTGTGGGATGTCCTACCACACACGGCATTCCTCACATGCAGAGTCCTTGGCAGTGGAGATGGTTTGGGACCGGGTTGAGTCCTTAGTTTCCCTTTTGCATGCCCCAGCTATTATCCTGCATGTTTGTAAAAAGACTGCCAAGGCTTTCCTTTGGATCTGTATGTTACGTACCATGGAGTTATTTTTGAGCGATTAAGGCTCCCTGTGCCAGGTTTTCTCATCATCTACCACAGGCATAAAGAGGGGCCTTGTGTCTGGCTTTCCCGAAGAAGCAGATGGCACTTGGGTCCTGGCAGGAGACAGGTGTGAAGTTTCAGGGGCCGGAGGGCTTGTCTGGCATACTATGTAAATCTGGCTTCATTTTGCATCCCTCCTAGGAGCTACAACCAAATGGAGCCTGCTGTGTGTGTGTGTATGCGTGAGAGAGAGAGAGGGAGGGAGAGATTGTGATAGAGTTCTGTGTATATGTGTATCAGTGTGATCAAGACCAACTATGAACTTTGTAGATGAAAATAAAGCAATTCTTTGGTAGTAAGAAAAGCTGGCACTTTATCCTGGTCTAAACTGTACAAAAAGGAGATGGACAATCCCTCAGGGTAGGCTCTCTGGGAGAACAGTGTGTAATTCTCCCGTTAACTTGATTAGCTTCTGAGTCTGCTCCCAGGGCCGCACTGGCCAGAGTTTCATTACATCCTGATATGCAGAGATGAAGCCGCTTTTACATGCAGGATGCTGAGACCTTCGAATGACTAGCCTAGCTGCTGAGAGTCATGAAGGGGCTCAGCTGACCATTGCTGATGAATCCTTCATACACATGGACCATGGGCAACCAATAGTTCTAATTAGTAATTTGTGTGAATTGGCTTACATACTCTATTCTTCTGTAAGGCCACTGTGTGAAAGTGATCACCTGCCAAAGATTTTTCAAGAAGAGCCCAAATTTTAAATGCCTTTTAAAAATATATTTTCCAAAGCACACTCATACTTGTCAAATCATATGCCAATTGTTATATTTTTTAAAATATCTTCCCTGTAGTTATCAGATTATTTGTTTTGGAAATATTCTCTAGTCCCCGATTACCTAGAAACCAGCATAACAAAGCCTTACTTGTACTGACTTCACAGTTTTTGCCCCAGCTCCACCCAAGCCTACGAATCCAGAGATTTCAGGTTGGAGAAGAATTTGAATGTAATTACCTAAGTAACATCAACTGCATTTCCCTCCTCTATAAGAGCAAGATTGGCTACACCACTATTCATCTTGCCTTTCATGCCTAGGGTTTACTTGTTTTCATTCAAATGCCCTTACATGGCAAGAATGGGTTACGCATGTTACCATTTGGTCTGGACAAAGGAATATGCATGGCTCAGTGGAAACCCATCCCCATGGTTTTTGGTCAATATCATAAATTTGCAATGAAAATGACTGCATGTCAGTAATGTATTCTCTTGGGGGCTCACCTGTCAGTGTTCAACGTGTAGTTGAGTACTTGGCACTGAAGGCCCTCACACCAAGTTCAAGGCACCCAGAAAATATATAGTATAGAAACCATAGAGGCAAGAAGGACCTTCCCCATTTTTTAGGAATAGAATTAACACCATTTTCTCTGCAGGGTGGTTACTCCCTGAGGTGAGGACACAGGTCTCAGGAGAGCCAGCAGGGACCTATACAGATCAATTCACTCCTCAGAAGCCTTCAGCGGTTAACCCTGCAGGCACCATCCAATGGACACTCCAGGCTTGGCATTCACACCCCACATGTTTTGATCCTCAGATACTTTGCTAACACTGCCTTCCATCACTTATTTGATCCCTGTTAAACAGCGTGGAAGTATTCTTAATTCCCTGGCATGTTCTGACTGCCCCTATTCCCAGGAAATGCCGTCCTCCCCTGCACATTTTCTTACTGAAGTCTCTGTGTTTAGATTTGATATCAAGACTGGGATCAGGGTTTGGCACAGGGGATTCAGCTTGAAAATAAATATTAAAGAGTACAAGATGGCGCTGATAAAGGGGGAGACGGGTGCTACAGAGTGATCTCATCTAGACACTGTTCTAAGCATTTTATATTCATGCTTTTATTTGGTAGTTTGAGTCCTCACAGTGACTGAGTGAGTTAGCACCATTCCATGGCATGTTTTAGAGGACCAACATCTTCCCAAGTGCCCAAGTAGGGAGAAACCTACATCCATAACCTTTGCTCTTTGGTATCATGGTCGACTTTACTACTCTTGGGAGAGTTTATTAGACCTGTCTGAATTCTTCCCTAGAGCAGAGATCATGATGGTGGCAGGGGTTCCACACAGAGACCTATGTAGCCACCTGAAGTGGCCCTAGTGTCATCTTCCTGACCCACACCTCTACCAGGGGTTCTGATCTTCTTCCAGTGCAGTTAACTTCTCCCTTCCCTCAGTCCTACAGCATCTCTGTTGCTTGTCGCAGCACACCACACATCCACAGCCGCCTTGCCTCGGCCGCCACACGCCGAGTTTCCATGCTATGAAGTTGGCGTTTGTGGCTGCTGTCCATTTAATAATGGCTGCCCAGCTTCAAGATTGAGTGGCCAGACATAAAAATGAAGTATCATTTGAGTTTTGATGTCAGAAAGAACTAGACCAGGAGAGATTTTCTATAAAGTACATGAGGAATTGAAGGGTAGTTTGTCGTTACTGTGGCTTCAGGTTATTACATGTTTTTTTTCTTGCCTTATTTTTTTGTGTACAGATTCAAAGTTCATTCTGACATTCTGAACACAGAGAGTCATAATTGTGTGTCATACTCTTTATTAAGCTTGTTTCCTGATGGAGCTGAGAGCTTGTTGCTATTGATTTAAAGGTGTTCTGATATTATTCAAAACAGTGAATGAAGATACACTTCAGTGTGTTACTTCCTCTCAGGGTCTGAGTTTCCCTAGAAGAGCATCTCTGAGCCATGCAAGGTACTTGTAGGGGCTGTTGCCAGGCAGAGGAGCCAGTATCCAAGCAGAACCAGGTAGCGCAGGCAGTCCCAGGACACTGGAGGCAGACAGTGGGAAGAAGGGCCTGAACTTCAAGTAAATAAGAAAGCAAATTGAGGGGTTATGGGCACTTTAAATCTACAATGGGGATGAAACAGAGGGTTGAAAAATGAGAGGATTCACTTCAAGTTTGGGTTAGGGTATGGAACGTGCAAAGGAAACTAGACCTAAGGAGACTAAGGATTGAGGCTGTGAGGAATACCGGAGGCATGGAGGCTTACTCTTCTTTGGAGTGTCTATGCTGGTTGAGATGGACTGTCTCCAGAGTGCAGATGGAGGCGGACATTCAGTTCTAGAGCATTTGAAATTCCTCTGTTAGATGTGTATTCTTTTCACTCAACATTCATCCAGCCAAGATTTCTTGAATATCTATTATGTGGAAGGTATTATTCTAGACATTTGGGATACACTGATGATAAAAAGCTAAAAAATTCCTGCTTTCATAGAGTTTATATTCTAGCAGGGTATGAGATAAAGGAAAATAAACAATAAGTGTAATTAAAAGTGTGCAGTATGCTATAAAATGATAAGTGCTCTGGGAGAAACAGTACAGGATAAAGAGGATTTGGAGAGAGCAGGAGTTTGGAGAGTGGTACAGGGCAGGTAGAATTTGCATTAGGGTGCCTAGGGAAGGGAAAAGACCTCTTCAAAAGGATTTGAGCAAAGACTTGATCTAGTAAGGGAGTAAGCCAAGAGGATTTGTGGGCTAATATTATTCTAGTAAAAATAAATAAATAAATAACCAGGACCCTGGCTTGTGTGGCTCATTTGGTTGTCCCATCACTCTGTAAACTGAAAGGTTGTGCATTCGATCTTGGGTGAGGGTGCAGGCCTGGGTTGTGGGTTTGACCCCTGCTCAGGGTGTGTATGAAAGGCAGCCAATCGATGTTTCTCTCTCACATCTGTGTTTCTCTCTCTCTGTCCTTCCTTTCCCCTCCCTCTACAGGCAATGAAAAAATGTCTTCAGGTGAGGATGGAGGAAGAAAAAAGGAAAGAAAAAAAAAAGATTAGCCAGGGCAAAGACTTAAATGGGAGATTCGCTAAAGAGACCATTTTGGCTGGAGGGAGGTGAGCAGGGAACTAAGAGGAAGATCAGTAAGAAATGAGGTCAGAGATGGGGGAGGGAGAAGTAAATTGTTAAAGGGCTCATAGGACAGACACTGAGATAAATAGGGACTTTGGCTTTCACTTGGAGGTTAAGCACTGACCAGTTTGAACATCTTTTCTTAAGTGCAAATGCCCCTATGACAACAATATACCTTGGATGATTAAAAGCTAATTATAAAAGCGTTTGTCAGAAAACATAAGTTGTTGTTCATAGCATGAAACTAGACTATTCAGGGCTTTCTGCTTGTTCTACAATGATAAAGAGTCTACAGTGATGGAGAGGGCATAGAAAGGCAACTCTGGGATATCTGAACCTACATTCATCTAGCGCACCTGCATTCATATCCCTGGAATGAATGTGTTGCACTCCTGTTTAATTTCCTTTCATTGCTAATTTGCATATGTCAGGATCCTGATTGATGCGATGTGACACGAGTTGTCCTCTTGAGACTGTTCCCTTCTCTCTTCTTTCTTGCAGGTAGGGCAGCCCCAGGAGCACCCTGGGAGGGCAGGGGAGTGCTGTATCCAGGAATAGAGTGGGTTACCACCACTCCTGTCTTCCTCTACTGGAGATGAGCTCTCTCTCCACAACAGGAGGGAAGAGAGAAAGACAAATAAAGGCCTTCACATCTGCTGTTTGCTTTCAAGGAGCTGTGTTTGGTAGCTTGTCAGGAAATGATTTCCAATAAGGCTTGGTCCAGGAGGACAGAAAGTCAACTGGGGTTGGGAGATCTGGACGCCTGGAGAAGGGTCACAATTAGATCCCCAAATGTTATGGTCCAGATAATTTATTTTTGACCCAAATCTGGAAAAATGTTTTTCTTTTATGTTGGAAATCTCTTACTTTGCTTATCTAATCTTGTTTTAAGGGCAGAAATGTCAACCACATGTGCGTCTTTAGGAAGTCCTGGGTGATAAAATTAAATACTCCAAGTCAAAGTTAAGGGTTTCAAGTTGAGGCTAAGAGTTTTCCTGGGAAATCGCATTGTTCATCCTTCTGTGATCAGGTAAGTAGGACTGAATCCCTCTTAGTCTGGGGTGTGAGAGCTGAGTACGTGTCCTACAGTCATCTATGAAATTTCCACAGATCACTGGGAAAGCTTTCTATGTGCAAACAGAATTTCCTTTGATTTTAACCCCCAATAAGCAGTTTTTACTGGAATAAATGTGAAGCACAGCTTCAACCTTCCTTCAGATGGGCCTGGCTTCATTATATGGAGTTGAGATAGACAATAGTCCACACACTGTTATTTGAGATACCTCTGACCCCATGTATTTCCTCTGTGACCTATTACGGTGTCCTAAATAACTTTACAAGCAATTCATTTCTTTGCTCATTGAAGCCTCATTAGGAGATAGGCTATTAAAATGTAAATATTTCTGAGGCAGAGGGCTTCAGCTAATGCTTCAAAAAGCCAAAGCTCTGTTATGACTGCTAGTTGAGATTGACAAGACTTTTTAGGGATAAAGGCTTTGGAATTCTACAGAGCTGGGTTTGAATCTCGGCTCTGCCATTGAAGAACTGTGTGATCTTGGCAACTTCTTTAACATCTCTTTATTCTCTTCTGGAAAATAATACCAGCCTTCAGTTTTGCTGGAAGATTTAATGAGAAAATGAGTATGAAAATTTTTATACAGATCTCAAAACATAATAAACACCAACCAATGAGTATCTTGGTTAAGTGCTCTGGAACTGAGTCTAGAATGACTAGGATGACTAGGAGCAGGGTTACTGAGAGCAGTACAAGAACTCCTAAGGAGGAAACGCTCTCAAAGTTCTTTATTCCTTTTCCTTGGCTGGCCCTTCCCAAGGCCCTCCTTTGGAAGCTGTATGCAGGAAAATTAATGAGCAAAGAAAGAAGTACTCAGCATTTCCTCCAAGATCCTCAACTACTTTTCCTCTGATGATTTTCCTTTCTCCCTACTTTGTTTTGCATTTCTTTACCTACGACCCAGGGTGCAACAAAGAGAGAAAGTTGGCTTTCAGAAACAGAATCCCATCATGTGGGCAGTGGGGCACCCAGACGCCAATCCGAGTACTGCATCAGAGCGGGTAAGACTTGGGCATCGTGGCCCTGGCACAGATCAAAATCCATTGTGCCAAGGCTCATGCTGCGTGATCATGCCGTTTCCTCTTCTGAAGTCTGCTGCATCCACAGATTTAGGAACCAGCTTGATGGAAGGGAGTGGGCACTGGGGAGTTTTGGAGCACCAATCCATGCCTGCCATCTGTAGCTAGCTTTATATAGTGCAGGGAAAAGGGACAGATCAGGATGGAATGGTTGGCTTTGTTTGACTTCGATGGGAGGGAGGGGGACAGGAACAATGAGGATGCTAAAATTGCCTGGGACTAGGTGATGACATTTCCCCTACAACTTTTCTCCTTTACTACTTTTGAACAAAATTAGCCTGTGGTTTTTCTGGAGAGGAAAGCAGAGGCAGTCACATCTGGTTATCTGATGGTCACAGGAGCTAGAGATGCCAGTTTGAACTTATAGATTCTGAAACAATAGAAGAGGTTGCTATTATTGCTGGATAATAGGGACAAAGATAAAAGGAAAGATGCTACTGCTAGAAGCCATTAGTTCATCCTTTGTCTCCATAGGTGTGAAATGAATCCGTATAGTGGAGAACAATTGTGTAGAGATCTCTCTTTTCATGTGCGGTAGGAAAAGGGCTATACTCTGTAGGTATGCATTTCAAAGGATGCCTTTCAGTCTTAGGACCACTGAATCTCAGCTCTGCAAATGAAAGTGTTAATTCTCTGCCAGACAAGAGATAACTACTTTGCCTTTTTTGCTCAAGAGATAACCCAAGAAAAAGAGTTGAAGGAGCATGCTTGATATTCAATAGACAGAGCTGAGCATTACACCCATCCTTAAAACTCATCTCTGACATCTGCTTTTCTACATGGTTTTCACCATTGAGAGTACTAATTGCTTTCCCCTCCTAATCAGGCCCAGCTGCGTGCTTCTATCTGTTTGTGAAACTGTGAGATCTTTGAGGACAGAGTCTATCTTGTTTATCATTGCATCTTCTGTGTCTAGCTCTGTGCCCGAAAGAAGGCAAGTGATCCTCATCCCAAACCTTCCCTTTGAGGTGGGAGGTGGGGGGGACTCAGGGCAGAGGCAGCTTCCATCAAACCTTGAAGCAGCTCACTGCTAATGACATTTCAGTATTTCGAGAACATTCTCTATCTCAACAGATATGGAGTCAGAATTGAAATTGTTGTTGGTTAGTAATCCAGTGATGGCTTCTCTGGGAGATTATTCTAAAATTAGAGGGTTTTCCTGGTCTCCACAATATAGCCCTCACCAGGATCCAGACCTGGATGGGAAAAATTCAAAGTTTATTCTTATAAACTTCCAAACCTACTTTGAGAAGGAGAAGACATTACATTATAACTTGATGAAGGGGTTTCCCCCTGTCTGTCATTGCTTCTAACAAGAATGTTGCTTTTCTTTGTAAGTCTGCTTTCTAACGTTCCTTTCCTTTTTAGAAACATTAGTGAATCTTTAAGCTGTGGTGTGTGCCTTCCATTTTAGCGGGTTTCCAAAGGAGATAATTATACAAAAAGTGCAGCCCAACATTGACATCAGTGAAGGTATTTAGTGTCTAGACTGGTATAGGTTAAGCAATTCTCTCCTTTTCCAAACTTGACCCTTCTGGGACCATCAACTTCTGTGCCTGGTTGTGAGGAAATTGGTGTTTCTACCCAGTAAGAATAAATTGTATCAGCCTGCAATGACTGCAATGACTCCTCTTGGGGCCTTTTGGTATGAACTTGATGCTCAGTCAGTATGGAATAAGAAGGTGGTATGAGAGTGAGAAGAATTTGTTCATAACTTAGTACCTTCAATTACTCCCCAGGTGATCTTGGCCAGGCCTCTAGATCTAAATGTCCTGTGTCTAAGAGAAAGCAAAAACAAGTGCTATAACCCCCTCGCAGCACTACTGAGGGATTAAATTAGGTGCTTCCCAAAAAACTAGTGACTTCTCAAGAGAGAGTAGATGGTGTTATTTGGAGACAGTGTGCTATGGTATACTATGCATGTGTTTTGAATTCAGTTGTTGGGCCATAAATTCCAGTCCCAGCTCTCCCCTACTTATTAGTTTGGGAAGCCAGTGATCTTCCTCACACTTCATTTTCTTCAGCTATAAAATGGGGATAATAATACATATCTCTAAGACCTGATGTGAGGATTAATTGTGGCAGCACATGCCCTCAACAACTGTTTATTTTCAGTACCATCCTGTTTGCATCTGTCACTTTTAAGTTGAATTCCTGAAATTAAGTTGAATTCCTATGTGGTCAAGAATAGCCACAGTTACAGTTTCAGTTTTACGGAATAACTTATCAAAAATCTGCAGGGAATTCAACTGAGTTATTTTTGCATTCTTTTAGAAAGCACATTTTCTTGGACTTACTATTCTTCCATAAGTCTAAACTCATAGATCTTATGAATCACATGGATCTCCAACTCATTTGCTTATAGAGGTCAGGCAGTAGTATGAATGTGTGAATTAGCCTATGTGTAAGATGTTATGGAGTAGTGGGGCCTATAGTAGACAAGAGCGTATCTCCATATAAAAGCTTTCAAAGCCAAATTAACAAAAAACAAGTAAAATATTTTGTAAGACAAGTAGCTTGATTTGGCTCAAAGGATGCTAGTTTGAGACTCATGTTTTATAGTTCTTAGTCACTTGGGTCAACCCTATTGGTAGAGAGGACATGGAGTGATAGGTACCCCTGTACTCTGCTGGTGGACATGCTACCAGGCACAACCATTGTATAAAATGGCCTGACATTATTCTTGAACATTAAAATTCACTTTCTCTATCACCTTGCAATAAACACTGCTATGTGAATACTCAAGAGACACTTCTGCACAATGCATAGCAGGATATATACATAAGGGTATTCATAACAGCACTGCTCAATAGCAAAAATGTAAACAACTCGATTACCCATTGAGGGAGAAGAGAGTAAGTAAGCTGTCATCTAGTCAGTCAGATAACAGAATATTATACAGCAGGCAAAAAGAATAAACCACAGCTCCATGCAACAATATTCATGAAAGTTAGTAATACAATATTAAGTTAAAGAAGTAAGGTACAAATATTTTCTGTTGCATGATGCTTACTTCATAAAATTTTAAGAAGTAAAATGAAAATATGCTTTTTAGAAATAAATATAAAGGAAAGCCCACATTTTCTTCAACATGCTGTTATGTGGTGTGGGATGGGGGAGTGGGTAGAATAGGAGAAGACCACAACATTGATAGTTATGAGTTTTTGTCAAGGTGTTAATTTTTGTGTTGTCTGTGGGTACGTGGCTACTCATTATATTATTCAAAGATAAGAAAAGGTAAAATATTCTTCACACCCTTCAGAATGTTGTCAGAAACAAATGGGAACTTTAATGGAAAGGTGCTCTGTAAACTCTGACATGCAACATGAGTGTAAAGGGTTTTATTACAGAGAAGTTGTGGACTTTGATAGCTCACTGCTAAATTCCTAGGGTATTGTGGGTTATGCATTTGGTGGACGGTACTATGTCTTTGGGCAGTACCTTTGCAATACCAACAGACTCATGTTTTCCAACTTCTTGCTATTTCCTCCTCTCACTCTCCTTGTTAGTGAGCACACTCTCAGGGAACAGGCACATGTACATGACTAACAAATTAGAAAAAGGTCAAATTATAAAAGTAAGTCTCATACACAATTGCTCATGTCCCTTCCTGCTTCATACACACACATACACACATTTATACCATAATGTCATGTGCCCCAAACCAGCTGGAAATGGCTTCTGGATTGTCTGTTGATTTAGGTTATTGATGCCCCTGTATTTATCTGATAAAGCAGATGATAATCATTTTCAGAGTAATTAACAACTGATTCTGCTTCCCTGTTTTTTTCTAGATTGTAATTAACCTGGGCTGTGGCTTATTCTTTTTGCCTACTGTATAATATTCCATTATCTGACTGACTAGATGACAGTTTACTTACCCCCTTCTCCCTCAATGGGTAATCGAGTTGTTTACATTTTTGTTATTAAACAGTGCTGCTATGAATATCCTTATGTATATATCCTGCAAATAGTTTATGTATATATATATTCATGCAAATAGTTATATATAAAATTACTAAAGGAAAGGGGCCTACTTTAGGTGAGAGAGAAGCACTTGTTAACTACCTATCTACTATTAATAATCTATTAGACATCTATCATGTGCCAGGCACCGTACTTGGGGCTGGGGATATGGACAGGAATATTCCCAGCTTCTACCCTAGGGGGAGCTCACAGGCAGGTTGGCAAAGGGATAACTTACAGGTAGTGCAACTTCCTTCCTATGGGGTCTCCTCAGTGTCCTGTGAGAAAACTGACAGGAAACCTCATTCAGCCCGAAAGTGAGGAAAGGTATCCTAGGAGAAGTGGTACCTGACTTTGGAGGGAGTGAAGGTAGAAAGGAGAAGGGGATGGGTGGGCAGTGTGCAGCATGTTCAGCACCTCAGGGAAAAGAGGAGAGACAGAGGCTGGCCAGTGGAGCCTGTGAGAGCTTCTGATGGATGGAATGTAGAATGTGTGTTTTGCGGGGTAGGAAGGGATGAAGCTGGCAAGGGAAGCAGGAGCCTGTTAATAAGTAGCTTAATTACATGGCCTTTGGATTTTATCCTAAAGTCAATGGGGAGTCATTTAAGGATTTAACCAGGAGAGTGGCATAGCAGATTAAAGTTTTAGAAAACTGTGTTTTAGGAGAAGTTGCCAGAAGCAGTGAAATCAGTTAGAAGATGGTTTCTTTTTTCATTCTTTCCAAAATATTGCCTCTTGTTTTGGTCAAGCAAGAGAATTCACATAAGATTCTATGGGAAAACATCTTTGTTCTTCTTGCTTAAAATATCAAGTAAGAGGCTGCCTGAGTAGGTGGGAGTGCAACAATGGAGTTGAATTTCAAGACTTTCTATTGCTTTATAATCTTGAACAAGTTCTACTTCTGCAGACCTCAGTTTCCCCTTCATTAAATAAGGAAAGGCATTCGCAAAGTGTTCCCCTCACCCCCGATATTTCCAGTACTTGCCTGGCACCATACATAGTTATTACATTATTACTGACTCTATTCCCTGGGCTGTACTTCGTATCCCTGTGACTATTTTGTAACTGCCAATTTGCGCTGCTTAATGCCTTCACGAGTATATAATTGTCTAACCACACCTGAAACTAATACAAAATAATATTGAATGTAAGCTGTATGTGAAAAATAAAAATTATATTAAAACTGGAGAAGTAAATAAATTCTTATTTTAAACAGCAAGAAAAGGAGAAGCATTTGCAATGCTGTTTCTGTGATGTGGTGACGTTCTGGGTTGAATAAGAC